>CAUYUJ010019161.1:0-62500 GCA_963575745.1 Prorocentrum cordatum
AGGCAGACCAAACCAGACCAGACCAGCCAGACCAACCAGTCCATCCAGACCAGACCAGACCAGCCAGACCAGCCAGACCAATCAACCAGACCAGACCACCCAGACGAACCCGACCAGCCAGACCAACGCGACAGACCAACCAGACCAACGAGACCAGCCAGAGCAGACCAGACAAGACCAACCAGACCAACGAGACCAACGAGAAAAAACATACCAGCTAGACCAAGCAGACCAGCTTGACCAGTCGATCCGGTCAGGCAGACCAAACCAGACCAGACCAGCCAGACCAACCAGTCCATCCAGAGCAGACCAGACCAGCCAGACCAGCCAGACCAATCAACCAGCCAGACCAATCAATGAGACCAACCAGACGAAACCAGCTAGACCAACGAGACCAACGAGAAAAAAAACAGCCAGACCAAGCAGACCAGCTAGACCAACCAGACCGACCAGACCAGCCAGACCAATTAGACCAGCCTGGCGAACCAGACCGATAAAGCAACCCGAACCAGACAAACCGAACCAATCGGACGTACCACACCAGACGAACCAGACCAACGTATATCGTCGTATCGTCTTATAGTATTATCGTTTGGCGGGTCTCTATATCGTCTTATCGTCTTATCGCACGATCGTAATATATCGTCGTGTCGCCTTACCGTCGTATCGTCTTATCGTCTGGCTTTGAAATAGCAAGCCCTGTGTTCCACGGTCCACCACAGTATATATATATATATGCAACTGTATATGTATATGTACATGTATACGTATATGTATATATGTGTATACATACATATATGTATGTAGGTGTATGTATATAGACATGTATATGTGTGTATTTCTGTATGTGTATATGTATATGTACATGTATATGTATATGTATATGTATGTATATGTCGATGTATGTATATATATATATATAACATATGTTGTATATAGTATATGATATATATATATATGTCTATATACAACTAATATATATATATATATATATATATAAATGTGTATATGTAGTTACTTACATTGTATATAATATACTATAATATATACTATCATATATATACTAAATATGTAAGGTTACAGTACAATTATATACACGATATATCATGTCTATATATATACTATATACTGTGTTATACTATATTACACTTATAGTATTGACCTTATGTTAGTATATAAATATAATAATGTACTATATATTATATAGTACAATATATATACATGTATATGTGTGTATTTATGTATATGTATATGTATATGTATGTGTATGTATATATGTATATGTATGTATGTATAAGTATATATATGTATATATTAGTATCATATATATATATATATACACATATATACATATATACTATTTCCCCCCAAGGCAAATCCGCTTCCCCTTATGGGGGCTATACCCGTCCACAACAAAGAACGATCGTGCTCGATTGGCCGGCCGGGTTGATATCGCCGCATTCACGGCGATCGGCACGCTCAACAAAAAATGAAACGATCTTATGAGGGCAGCCTAGGCTAGGCAACGGCAAGCGTGTACGACAAAATGTTGCCCAATCGGCGCGTCTACTGTCAAGGCACTGCATCGCTGTTTACCTGCCGCGGCAACATGGCCCATGACATAGTATATATACTATATGAATATAGTATATAGTATATATATATATGTATGTATGTATATATGTAGTTATTTATATTATATATTATAGTATGTATACTGGAACATATATATATATATGTATATATGTTAGTTTATAACATATTCATATATACCATACAGCCTATTCGTATGTATACTGTATATGAATATACGATACTACATTTAAACTACTTAAAATATGATAATTTTTATGTATATACATGATATATAGTATATTCGTATAATAATATATATATATATATATGTTATAGCGTAATATATATATATATATATATATTATAGTATTATATACATATATAGGTATATGTGGTTGTATATATGTGTATGTATTGTAATGTATGTTTATGTATGTGTATACGAATATGTATACATGCATATATATGTGTATGCATGTATATGTATATATACGTGTATATGTATGTGTAGTTATGTGTATGTTGATGTATATGTGTATGTATATGTTTGTACAAATGTATATATATATATATATATATATACATATTGCGTATATATATGTATGTGTATATGCATATGCGATTCCTGTCCGCGTGAGCGCTTTGCGTTTGAGAGACAGTGTATGCGTGCGCGTGTGCCCCCGTCCTTTGCAACCAACAAAAACATTTCCTGTCCGCGTAAACGCTTTGTTTGAATTAAGGTGTGCGTGTGTGTGTGTGTGTGTGTGTGTCTGCGTGTGCGCGGCGGGCCCGACGACAGGCAACCACTCAACCAAGGCGGTGTGGTCGTGCTGGGGGGTGGTCGTGCTGGGCCCAGGTGTGGTCGTGCTGGGGGGTGGTCGTGCTGGGGGGGTAGTCGAGTCGTGCGGGGGGGTGGTCGTGTTGCGTGCATTACGCGGTTCCTCGTGGTTGTCCTATCGTGCGTCGCGCGTCGCTGGGACCGCCTTGGTTGAGTGGTTGCCTGTCGTCACCCCTGTGTGTTTGATGAGTGGCGTTCGCGTCGTTGCGTGCGTTGACCTGTTCCTCCTCGTGATTGTCTCGGTTCAGGGGTTGCCTGTCGTTGCTCGCCGTACGGTCTCAGGTGCCCGAGTCGTCTGCCGCCCAGCTGCATCCAGACACGTGCACACAGCTATTTTAGGGCCTGTCGGCCCCTCGTCAACGACCAAAAAAGAGAAAACGGACGCCCAAGGACACGAGAAAACGTGTGTAGATATCCATTGGCGTGGCATCACTCTTTGTAGGGAGCTCTAGAGGATAAAATAAGCTGGCCCCCTTCCCCCTCAGAGCCCTAGAGCGTGCATTTCGTTGGGCGCGCGTGACCCACTACTCGCGCGCTAATGAGCAAGCGCGCCAGGAGCGACGACAGGCAACCACTCAACCAAGGCAGCCGCGGGAAGCGAAGCTGGCAGCTGACTTAGCAGCCCGAAGCGAGATCAGCCCAGAAGGCGTATAAAGCGCACCAGATGTAGCATAGCATGGGGGTGCAGCGAATCAAAGTCGCGCAAGCCACGGCGGCCCAGCCTTAAGGATTTGGGTAACGGCTTTGGCTTGCAAAATTTGGGTCTTGGTGGCTACAGGCTGTGGCTTTCAATATCTAGGCAAAATCTCTGTATTAAATCCAATCCAAAGTGAAAAGCCGGGATTCCAAGCTCCGCGCTGGCCTGAAGGCCCAGAATTTCATGCGAGGGCGGTAGTGTTTGAGGCTCCGCGCCCAAATACTTGCGATCGCGCGTAATGTCTTGTGTGCGCACCAGAAAGACCACAATGTCACGGGGCAAGAAGATTTCTCCAAATCGGCAGAACAAAAACAGAAAAGCACAAATTGTCACAGGAGTGCCCACTCAGAACCTATTTGACCAATTTCGGGACACACCTTGCGCTGGGAGCGGGCACGCGCGGGGGCGATGCGGGGGCGATGCGGGGGCAATGCGGGGACAATGCGGGGACAATGCGGGGACAATGCGGGGGCGCACCCCGCGGGGGCCAAACACCTCCGGAACACCCCAATCTGGGCGGGGACAATGCGGGGACAATGCGGGGAGAGTGCGGGGAGAGTGCGGGGGGCGCCCGCGGGGAGGGCGCAGCGCCCAGGGGCCGCCAGGGCCCGCCAGGGCCCGCCGCCAGGGCGCCAAAGCTTGGCATTCGGAAAAAACGAAGGAGATTTTCGCGAAAACAAGACGCATGTGACATCAAAGGACCGGCGAACATGCATACAAAATAATTCACACCGATTTTCACGAAAACACCGACGAGCGTGACATCAAAGGGCCGCGCGGCTGCCCATGTCATGAGAATCGGCGACTCGGCGACGCTTCGCTGACAACTACTGAACCTAGAGCCTAGATGACTCCAAGAGCGCCTGGGAGAGCCAAGAAGACCTCCCAGCGGGCTCAATCTACCCCAAGATGGCTCCCAAGACTGCCCCACCAACTGGTCTTCCCCGAGGTCCCAAGAGGACCTCAAGAGGGCTCCAAAAAGGCCCCAGGGCCCAAGGCGGCCCCAAGAGGGCACCCAAGGCAACACAAATGGTAAACAACTGGTCGTTTACCATTTGTTGTTGTGCGCGGTCCCAGGGGATGTTTTAGGGGCCGTCTTTTTGGTGATGTTTTAGGGGCTTGGGGATGCTGCCCAGACGGCCCAGACGGCCTAGACGGCCCAGACGGCCCAGGCGGCCCAGACGGCCCAGATGGCCCAGACGGCCCCCAGACGGCCCAGACGGCCCAGGCGGCCCAGGCGGCCCAAATGGCCCAGGCGGCCAGACGGCCCAGACGGCCCAGACGGCCCAGACGGCCCAAACGGCCCAGACGGCCCAGACGGCCCACCCAGAGGGCCGAGAGGGCCCAGAGGGCCCCAACGGCCCAGACGGCCAGACGGCCCAGGGGGCCCTGACGGCTCAGATGGCCCAGACGGCCCAGAAGGCCCAGGCGGCCCAGGCGGCCCAGGCGGTCTGACGGCCCAGACGGCCCAGACGGCCCAGACGGCCCAGACGGCCCAGACGGCGCAGACGGCCCAGACGGCGCAGACGGCGCAGAGGGCCCAGACAGCCCAGACGGCCCAGACGGCCCAGACGGCCCAGGCGGCCCAGACGGCCCAGACGGCCCAGACGGCCCAGACGGCCCATGCGGCCCATGCGGCCCAGACGGCCCAGACGGCCCAGACGGCCCAGACGGCGCAGACGGCGCAGACGGTCCAGACGGCCCAGACAGCCCAAACAGCCCAGACGGCCCAGATGGCCCAGACGGCCCAGACGGCCCAGACGGCCCAGGCGCAGGCGGCCCAGGCGGCCCAGACGGCCGAGACGGCCGAGACGGCCGAGACGGCCGAGACGGCCCAGGCGGCCAGACGGCCCAGACGGCCCAGACGGCCCAGACGGCCCAGACGGTCCAGACGGCCCAGACGGCCCAGAGGGTCCAAATGGCCCAAACGGCCCAGACGGCCCAGACGGCCCAAACGGCCCAGACGGCCCAGGCGGCCCAGACGGCCCAGGCGGCCCAGACGGCCCAGACGGCGCAGACGGCGCAGACGGCGCAGACGGCGCAGAGGGCGCAGAGGGCGCAGAGGGCCCAGACAGCCCAGACGGCCCAGACGGCCCAGACGGCCCAGACGGCCCAGACAGCCCAGACAGCCCAGACGGCCCAGACGGCGCAGACGGCGCAGACGGCGCAGACGGCCCAGACGGCCCAGACGGCCCAGACGGCCCAGACGGGCCAGGCGGCCCAGACGGCCCAGACGGCCCAGACGGCCCAGGCGGCTCAGACGGCCCAGACGGCCCAGACGGCGCAGACGGCCCAGACGGCCCAGACGGCCCAGGCGGCCCAGGCGGCCCAGACGGCCCAGGCGGCCAGACGGCCCAGACGGCCCAGACGGCCCATGCGGCCCAGACGGCCCAGGCGGCCCAAGCGGCCCAGACGGCCCAGACATCCCAGACGGCCCAGAGGGCCCAGAGGGCCCAGAGGGTCCAGACGGCCCAGACGGCCCAGACGGCCCAGACGGCCCAGACGGCCCAGACCGCCCAGACGGCCCGGAGGGCCGAGAGGGCCCAAACGGCCCAAACGGCCCAAACGGCCAGACGGCCGAGGGGGCCCAGAGGGTCCAAACGGCCCAGATGGCCCAGACGGCCCAGACGGCCCAGACGGCCCAAACGGCCCAGACGGCCCAGACGGCCCAGGCGGCCCAGGCGGCCCAGACGGCCGAGACGGCCCAGACGGCACAGACGGCCCAGACGGCCCAGACGGCCCAGACGGCCCAGACGGCTCAGACGGCCCAGGCGGCCCAGATGTTGTAAGGGATGCTTTCGGGGCCGTGCCAGGTAGTGCCTTGGCCCAGGCTTTCGCCGACAGCGGCGAACTGAACCCTTGGAGCGGCATGCCGTGCGTACAGTGGTGGTGTGACAAATCGGAATCGTCTGGCCTTGTTTATCCCGCGCTCCGTCTCCGAATACTAGATGTACGTGTTCTATATACACATATATATATATATATATATATATATATATATGCCCACACACATCTATATATATATATGCCCACACACATATGTATATATATATATACCCCCACACACATTTACACATACATATATTCAACATACGTACACTTTTATACATGAGTATATAAAAGGTAGAATACTTATATATGCACATGTATATTGCATATATATACAGCATACATATATGACATATACTGTATACATATATACATACGTATGCCTACTATATATATGTACATGTATGCAAATGTATACATATGCACGTGCGTATGTGTGTGATGGTTCTCTTGGAGCCCTCTTGGCGGAAGCGGCGACGGTGACGCTGGCGATGAGGCTGTAACGATGACCGACGGGGGAGGAGGGAGAGGGAGGCAGGAAGGGGAGGGATGAGGGAGGAAGGGTGGGGTGGTGGAGGAGCGAGGAAGAAGAGGAGCAGGACGAAGACGGAAGAGAAAGGAGGAGGAGGAGGAGGACGAGGAGGATGAGGAAACGGAAGAGGAGGAGCAGGAGGAAGGCGGAGGAGGAGGACAAAAGGGATGCGCTCCTCCCCTCGCCGTCCGCCACCCCGTCATGCCATCGATATTGGCTGCTGGGGCTGAGCACACGCAGAGAGCGTTGCAAACTACAATGCGAAACGCCAACATGGAGGGGGGAAGAAGTGCACCACCTTGGGCAAACATCTTCCCCCGTTTGTTTTGGCGTTTCGTGTGTGTTTTGCCACACGTTTTGCGCGTGCTCAGCCCCAGGAACCAATATCGATGCCATGAAGGGTGAAGGGTGCGCGGGCGGCGGGGAGGGGGAGCGAGGTAGGGAGGAGGAAAAGGATGAGGAGGACGATGGGGAAGAGGAAGAGGAGGAGGAGGGGGAGGACGATGGGGAATGAGGAGGAGGAGGAGGAGGAGGAGGAGGAGGAGGAGCAGGAGGAGGAGCAGGAGGAGGAGGAGGAGGAGGAGAGTTGCGAGGATGTCTCAGGCGAAACGGGCTGGAACAGCTTTCGCGCGGCATTTCGGAACCCAGAGTTTGGGGGATGTCTCAGGCCAAACGGCACGGATCACCTCGCGAACAGCATCTCGGAGCCCAGAGTTGGGAGGATGTCTCTGGCGAAACGGCCCGGACTACCCGCCGCCGCCGCCGTCGTCATCGTCGTCGTCGTCGTGCTCCACTGTGTTCACTGGTTGCCTGTGGTTCTTCGGGGACTCGCCCCTCGGAAGAACCACAGGCAACCAGTGAACACCTCATTGTCGTCGTCGTCGCCGCCGCCGCCGTCGTCGTGGTCGTCGTCGTCGTGGTCGTCGTTGGCGTCGTCGTCGTCGGCGGCGGCGGTTTTCGGGCCATAGCTCGGGCCTCTGGCGGCCGCTCGGGCGCCCAGGGGACGCCCTCGGCGAGACACAACTGCCAGAAATCATCCCGGGGAGAGGGGAACCCCACGAACCGACGAAAGCCGCTACCCTGCTACCCTGCTGCCCTGCTACCCTGCTACCCCGCTACCCCGCTACCCCGCTACCCTGCTACCCTGCTACCCTGCTACCCTGCTACCCCGCCACCCCGCTATCCCGCTACCCGGCCACCCTGCCTCCCAGCTACCCTGCTACCCTGCTACCTTGATCGGCGGCGAGGCCGCAACAAGGTAGCAGGGTAGCAGCGAGGTAGCAGGGTAACAGGGTAGCGGACCGTTTTTGCAAAACCGCCCCCAGCAACACAATGGAATTGATGCAAAACTGCAGTTGTTCTCGAAAGTGCCCCCCCCCCCCCACTTGCGAGCGATTATCTGGATGAGGGGGGGAACCCAATGTGTTAACCCATGCCCGCGCGGTAGACGACCCAAAGGGGGGGCACTTTGTTAACGTGTGTCCAGACCCCCCACGGCCACCGATCTAAATGTGCGGGGGGGGGATGTGTGAACCCATGCTCGCGCGGCAGACGATCCAAAGAGCGAGGCCACTTTGGCAACTTGCGCCAAAGACCTCCTCAAGGTCAGCGATCTGGAAGAGGGGGGGGGCATTTGTTAACCCAGGTTCGCACGGCAGACGATCCAAAGGGCGGGGCGCTCTGTTAACATGCGTCCACAAACCCACAAGGTCACCAATCTGGACGAGGGGAACACAAAGCGTTAACCTATGCTTGCGCGGTAGACGATCCAGAGGGCTGCGCATTGTCAACATGGGGGGTGTGGGGTGTGCGTGTGCGTGTGTGTGTGTGTGTGTGTGTGTGGGGGGGGGGCAAACTTTCTAATCCATGCTCGCGCGGTAGACGATCCAAAGAGGGGCCCACTGCTAGCCTGAGCGATGTGTTTCGCTCCCGCGCGGCGCTTCTCAGCGCCCTTCCAGCGACATCAAACTCGCATCATAACGTGGTCACGTGGTCTGGCAGCGCGCTGAGGAGTAGAGGCGTCGGCGCTGGGGCAAGGTTTCTGATGGGGGGTCTCCGAAACCGAAGCCCTCCGCGGTTGTTATGTTCAGAAGCCCGTCAGGGCCCTTCGAAAACAAAAAAAAACGCCCCAAGAAACAAGACCCCGCCGTGCCACCCACCGGCGGGCTGCCGAGAATAGCGCGGGCATCTCCCACGGCCAAGACTCAAGATACTCGAAATGCAACTCTAATCAGAAGATGAAGATGAAGAGGTCGAGTCGCTGTCAGAGCTGCTGGAGGAAGCCCCAGCCTCTGCATCGTCGCTGCTTGACGGCACGGCCCCGTCAGAATCGGCGCCCGCCACGCCTCGGCCGCGGCCGCGGCCTCGCCCGCGGCCTCTTCCTCTGAGGGGCAACGGTGGGGGGGGGGGCTGGCATAGGCATAGGGGGGGCGCATCGACATGGAATCGGCGACACGTCGCCGATAGATCGGCGACAGGCCCCCGATTGTGAATCCGCACCTTCCTGGGCGGGTTGGTGCTATCAGACCCCTATCGGCAGTCAATGGGCGATTGGGGGTCGATGCGCCCCCCCCTATGCCTATCCCCCCCTATCGTTGCCCCTGATCCTCGGGCCCGCCCAGCTGATTTGCCACCGCGACGGCCGCGGCCGCCGCCACTGCCCCTGCCGCGCCCTGGCGGCGGCGTCAATGCAGGGCAATCATCATCACCGCCAGCTCCAACTCCGCCGCCCCCCTGGCCATCGCCTCCGGGTGCTGACGGCTGCGGCGACGCCGGCCGATCTTCGGCGCCTGCGCCAACTGCGCGGCCGCCGCCCCTGCGGCCGCGGCCGCGACCTCGTCCGCGGCCTCGACCCGCAGCTCCCGCTGGCGGCGGCGGCGGCTGACCTGCTGCGCCACCGTCGTCATCATCTCCTCCTGGCTCTGCTGGCGTCGGCCCTGCGGGGTCGCCCTCGTCGCCAGCAGGATATTCGCTGCCCTCGTCGCCTGCGTGGCCTGCCATCAGCATGTGTAGCCCCATCCTTTCCAGAGCGTCGTCATCAGGGAGGGCTTCCTTTGGCGGGTCCTCGTCCTTCTCTAGCTCCATGTGGTCTTCGATCGAGTCGTGCGCAGATAGGTGGCCACGGGCAACCCAATACTTGAGTAGATTCACCACATATTTGCTGGATTCCTCCACTTGCGCGGGATCTGCGGCATCTGTTTGCTTCGCGGCCATGGCCCTTGTCCGGGTACACTGACGAGCCGCATGGGAATGCCGCCTGCAAGTGCACTGCCAACCAATCCACACGTTTTTCTTCTTTTTCTTTGTCAGAAGTGCGCCGAACCACTCGAAGCTCTCCCCCGCTCGACCGGCGAAATCTCTCGGCGGTCTCGGCGGCACTGGTTCATCCCTCTCGTATTCTGATTCGGGGGCCTCTGGCGTGGGGGGGCCCTGCACTGGCGATGGCGCTTCATCTTCCGCTCCTGGAGCTTCTGGCGCGGGGCATCCCTCCACTGGCGAAGGCGCGCCCTCAGCTGGGTCGCCGTCGCTGGGGGCAGCGAACCCTGAGGGCCCCCCTCCCAGTCTTGGAGATCCGAGCCAATCGTCGCCTCCAGCATTGTCATCCCCCTCTGCGGGCGGGGGTGGCAACGAACGCTGGCCTGGTGATGGGACGTGTTCGTCGATGGCCCGCAACTCAGGGGAATGCGATGGCCGCCGCCTCTTCCGGCCACGTCGCGGCGGAGTTGCGGGCGGCGGGAGGGCAATTCCATCTCCGTCGTCACAGTACCCGACGGGCGCAGGAAGCTCTGCTGCTGAAGGCTCCCGATGGTTCTCGATGACGAAAGCGTAATATTTCTCCGAGCGCCCGTGCGGGATGCGCAGTAAAATGTCGGTGGCGAAAATATCTTCGGCCTCTGCCAGAGCTCGCATGTAGTTGGAAGAAACGGTCAATGCCCCCTTGGCAACGAAGAATACACGTTCGCCCCTTGCCGAATACGCCGGCGCATCCTTGACCGTGCCACCTCGCCCGCCAGGCGCCGCTCTCAGCTGCCAGCGGTTGCTCAACAAATGGTCCAACAACTCATGCGGCTCCATGTCGCAAGGACGCGCGTCCACATCGTGGGCCAGAAAATACCGCGGGGACCTCGCAGCGGTGACCATGACCATCTGCGCGATGGCGCTTGCGGTGATGTTCCACGAACTCCTGTCCTCGGACCTCCCCACGCATTCGACCCAGCCGTCCGCTTGCAAACTTTCCGCGGCAACTAAACACTCAGAGTCCACTCCATGCTCAATTGTGAACGGCTGGGGCGCGTATGCACTGGAGAAGGACTGCGCGCCAAGCATCCGCTTCAGCAAATCCCGGCGCGGGCCGTCGTCAGCTCCGCGGGAGGGCAGTTGTTGCCAATCGAAATACCGACCACAAGGTTCCCACTGCAAAACTGATTGGCGCATGCTGGAATGGTCCAGCGTGGGGAGGGACCATATAAAGACGAGGTCGCCAGTGTCTTCGGCATCACAAGCAGACTGAAACACCTCCAGTTTGACGGTTGATGCAGGGTGCTTGCGGCATGCAAAAGCAGATATACTTATGTCATCTGGGCGGTAATCCTCGATGACGCCACTGCCGTGGCGGATCTTTTTCATCAGCGAAGGGCGCGAAGAAACGATGCGGAAGAATATGTGGACCTGCTCATTTCCGCCAACGAACGAGCTAACATCTATAGCGTTATGCTGAGTATGCTGGCCGTTGCCGTTATTTGCGCATGCCCCCATAATGTCATCGTCTTCCAGGTAACCGACGAGCAGCTCGCGGTAATTATCGTCTGGGGCATTGCCTGCAGGGGGTAGCGGGGCCATGTCAACGACGCTGCCGACGGTCATCTCTCGCACATGGGGCAACAATCGGCTCATCAAAGTGGTACTACTCTTACTCGCATCCACCGCACATGAATACACCATCCGGTTTGAACAGTGAGATTGGAAGTACTGAGTCGCCATGTTGTGCAAAACGTGTGGCAACTTATCGTTGGGGTCATACATGGAGATAGGTTCCACGCGCGGCGTCGCAGTAGAAGCCCTGTTGAATGCAGCAATATCGAGCGCAACGGTGCTCAAATCCATGTGCTGGGACTCCACGTCGGTGCGGTAAATAAGAGGACGCAAGACAGTTTGCAGAGTCCTGTCTGGAACGGCCTCCGCCAGGGCAGTAGACACCTTCCAGCGCTAGCTGGTGCAGCCGCCCATTCGGACCTCCCCAACGCAAACGCGCAAAATCCCGATGGTCCGCAAGATCCCATGGCAAACGCGCAGAAAGCTGAGGCGCAAAGGCCTTTTCACAGCCTGTGAAAAGGGACGCGGGACATTGTCCCCACCCGCCCACCCGAAGCAACGTTAGTTGCCAGGCCTGGCATGGCCTCCGGGTGGGGGAGGAGGATGAGAATGAGACGGAGGAGGAGGAGTGTTGGGCCGTCTGGGCCGTCTGGGCTGTCTGGGCCATCTGGGTTGCGTGGGCCGTCTGGGCCGTTTCGGCCGTCTGGGTTGCGTGAGGCCTGCCAAACCCCAGAGGTCCTCGAATGCCAGTCTCGGCAGGGGCCCGTGGCTCATAAGTCCTCTAATGTGGGCCTCGGTTGGGGCTCATAAGTCCTCTAATGTGGGCCTCGGTGGAGGCTTGCCAGACCCCAGAGAGGTCTTCTCGGAGCATCTTGGAGCCCTCGGGGGCCCTCCGCAGGGCCCTCAGACGGCCCCAAAAAGGGGCCCCGAGAAGGTCCCGCGAGGCTCCTAGAAGGCACACGGAGGGGCCCAGGAAAGGCTCCTCCGCCGCTCGTCCGACCTATTCTAAAAACATTTAAAATAGGTCGCTGCGCGGGTTCTCCTCTTCCTTGTGCTCCTCCTCCGTCCTCATATTATACAGTTCTCAGCCGTTGTAGCGCACCGCGGGACGCCAAGCTTCCAAAGAACAAGTTGGTCGGAGTTGCATCTGGTCAGAGTTGCATCTGGTCTGACTCGTCTGGTTGGTCTGGCTAGTCTGGTTGGTCCAGTTTGAGCTTGGTGCTGAGCTTTAGCTTAGGGTTCAGGCGAGAGTGGTTTAGGGGAGGTCCGGGGAGGCAGCGACAACCACTACCACCGAAAAGCAGTGTTTTTTTGCATTGCAGTTTTTTTGCATTGCAGTTGTTTGTTGCATCTGGTCTGGCTGGTCTGGTTGGTCTGGTTCGAGCCTGGTGCTGAGGCTTTAGCTTAGGATTCAGGCGAGAGTGGTTTAGGGGAGGTCCGGGGAGGCAGCGACAACCACTACCACGACCGAAAAGCAGTTTTGCATTTTTTTTTTGCATTGCAGTTTTTTTTGCATTGCAGTTTTTTTTGCATCTGGTCTGGCTGGTCTGGCTGGTCTGCTTTGAGCCCAGTGCTGAAGTTGTTTTTGCATTGCAGTTTTTTTGCAATGCAGTTCTTTTGCATGGCAGTTTTTTTTGCATCTGGTCTGCTGGTCTGGTTGGTCTGGTTCGAGCCTGGTGCTGAGGCTTTAGCTTAGGATTCAGGCGAGAGTGGTTTAGGGGAGGTCCGGGGAGGCAGCGACAACCACTACCACGACCGAAAAGCAGTTTTTGTTGCATTGCAGTTGTTTTTTTGCATTGCAGTTTGTTTTGCGTTGCAGTTTTTTTTTGCATCTGGTCTGGCTGGTCTGGCTGGTCTGGTTGGTGTGGTTTGAGCCTGGTGCTGAGGCTTTAGCCGTCGTCGTCGTCGTCGTCGTCGTCGTCGCCGTCGCCGTCGCTGGTCTCGATGCGGGTCCTTTTGGCTGGTTTTGCCGGGGTCCCCCGGGGCAGCGGGCACCCAGGCAGACTTGGGGGAGCTCTGTGGATTCTGAGCTTCGGATCTCTTTTGGCTGGTTTTGCCGGGGTCCTCTGGCAGCCGCCGTCGTCGTCGTCGTCGTCGTCGTCGTTGCCGTTGCCGTCGCCGCCGTCGTCGTCGTCGTCGTCGTTGCCGTTGCCGTCGTCGTCGTCGTCGTCGTCGTCGTCGTCGTTGTCGTCGTCGTCGTCGTCGTCGCCGTCGCCGTCGCCGTCGCCGTCGCCGTCGCCGTCGCCGTCGCCGTCGCCGTCGCTGATCTCGATGCGGGTCCTTTTGGCTGGTTTTGCAGGGTCCCCCGGGGCAGCGGGCACCCAGGCAGACTTGGGGGGAGCTCTGTGGATTCTGAGCTTCGGATCTCTTTTGGCTGGTTTTGCCGGGGTCCTCTGGCAGCCGCCGTCGTCCTCGTCGTCGTCGTCGTTGCCGTTGCCGTCGCGCCGTCGTCGTCGTCGTCGTCGTTGCCGTTGCCGTCGTCGTCGTCGTCGTCGTCGTCGTCGTCGTCGTCGTCGTCGTCGCGTCGCTCGCCGTTGCCGTCGCCGTCGCCGTCCGTCGCCGTCGCCGTCGCTGGTCTCGATGCGGGTCCTTTTAGCTGGTTTTGCCGGGGTCTCCCGGGGCAGCGGGCACCCAGGCAGACTTGGGGGGAGCTCTGTGGATTCTGAGCTTCGGATCTCTTTTGGCTGGTTTTGCCAGGGTCCTCTGGCAGCCGCCGTCGTCCTCGTCGTCGTCGTCGTTGCCGTTGCCGTCGCCGCCGTCGTCGTCGTCGTCGTCGTTGCCGTTGCCGTCGTCGTCGTCGTCGTCGTCGCCGTCGCCGTCGCCGTTCTCCTCTTCCTTGTGCTCCTCCTCCGTCCTCATATTATAAAGTTCTTAGCCGTTGTAGCGCACGGCGGGACGCCAAGCTTTCAAAGAAGTGCTCGGAGCTGCATTTGGTCGGAGCTGCATTTGGTCGGAGTTGCATCTGGTCTGGCTGGTCTGGCTGGTCTGGCTGGTTTGGCTGGTCTGGTTTGAGCCCGTTGCTGAAGCTTTAGCTTAGGATCTGGGCGAGAGTGGTTTAGGGGAGGTCCAGGGAGGCAGCGCCGGGGACGACCACCGAAAAACAGTTTTTTTTGCATTGCAGTTTCTTTTGCATTGCAGTTTGTTTGCATTGCAGTCTGGCTGGTCTGGCTGGTCTGGTTTGAGCCCAGTGCTGAAGCTTTAGCTCTGGATCTGGCCGAGAGTGGTTTAAGGGAGGTCCAGGGAGGCAGCGCCGGGGACGACCATCGAAAAGCGTTTTTTTTGCATTGCAGTTTTTTTTTTGCACTGCAGTCTGGCTGGTCTGGCTGGTCTGGTTTGAGCCCAGTGCTGAAGCTTTACCTTAGGATCTGGGCGAGAGTGGTTTAGGGGAGATCCAGGGAGGCAGCGCCGGGGACGACCACCCATGTATTTCAAGCCACCTTTTCGCCCCCAAAAGGTAGCTTGAAATACCAGCTATTTTTTTGGCCGTTCCGTAATGGGCGACGACGGCGACGGCGACGGCGACGACGACGACGACGACCGACGACGACGGCGACGACGACTCACACCGCATTGCTTGCACACTACATCCCTATACCACATAGATTCCACCGCGTAGCTCAAACAACATAGCATATACCACATAGGTTGCACCTCCATGGTGCAGCAACTTGCTGTTTGGGGCCCGCGACGGCCGACATATTCCAAATTCGCTTCTTGCTTTCGATTTCACACCCCTTTTGGAAAAAAACACCCATGTATTTCAAGCCACCTTTTCGCCCCCAAAAGGTGCCTTGAAATACCAGCCATTTTTTGGCCGATCCGCGGGCGAGAAATTAATTGGCGACGACGCCCGACGACGGCGACGACGACGACGACGACGACGACCGACGACGACGACGACGACCGACGACGACGGAAAGGGGATGGCGACGGAGGGAACATCAGCAGCCATATCAGTTCTTATGCCCCAAAGCAAAGTAAGGCGCTGGGGCATAAGAACTTTGCGCCTCGAGCGGCTTAGAATATAATATGAGGGCGGAGGAGGAGCACAAGGAAGAGGAGAACCCGCGCAGCGACTTATTCTAAACAAATTTAGAAATTCTAAATGTGTTGCAACGGTTCCGCATGGTTCTCGCGACGCCCGGCTCAGTCTGCATTGGGATTCGGGGAAGCTGTATATATCTGGCGGCACCTTCGATGGAGGGGGGGATGAGAAATTCTTGACGCTTTGCGTATCCCCACCAGCCCATCCAGGAACGACGCCCAGGCGCGTTGAGGTGATCAGGAAATGCGGGAGCAAAGAAGGGGATCTCCGAACCGTGCGAAGGAGGGGGAGGAGAAGGAAGCTGGATGGATGGATGAGGGAGTGGGGAGAGGGATGATGCATAGGATGATGAGGAAGAGAAGGAGGAGTAGGAGGAGAATGATGAGGACGAGAAGGAGGCCCAAAAGGGCTCCCCAGAGGGCTCCAAGAGGGTTCCCAAGAGGGCTCCCAAGAGGGCCCCAAGAGGGCCCCCGTTGGGCCCCTCCGAAACCTTCCCGAGGGTCCCAAGCGGGCCCCAAGACGGCTCCAAGAGGGCCCCAAAGCAAGATACACGAAAGCCTTCCGTGTATCTTGCTTTGGGGCTCCCGTTGTTGCGAGAACGTGGACGTTCTCGTAAGATGGCGCGCCCGCTCTTGTGAGAACGTGGACGTTCTCGCAGGATGGCGCGCCCGCTCTTGCGAGAACGGGACGTTCTCGTAAGATGGCGCGCCCGCTCTTGCGAGAACGTGGACGTTCTCGCAAGATGGCGCGCCCGCCCTTGCGAGAACGGGACGTTCTCGCAAGAAGGCGCGCCCGCTCTTGCCGCGCCCGCTCTTGCGAGAACGTGGACGTTCACGCAAAATGGCGCGCCCGCTCTTGCGAGAACGGGACGTTCTCGTAAGATGGCGCGCCCGCTCTTGCGAGAACGTGGGCGTTCTCGTAAGATGGCGCGCCCGCTCTTGCGAGAACGGGACGTTCTCGTGGGATGGCGCGCCCGCTCGTGCGAGAACGTGGACGTTCTCGCAAGATGGCGCGCCCGCTCTTGCGAGAACGGGACGTTCTCGTAAGATGGCGCGCCCGCTCTTGCGAGAACGTGGGCGTTCTCGCAAGATGGCGCGCCCGCTCTTGCGAGAACGGGACGTTCTCGTAAGATTTTCCTGGGCCCCTCAGTTGGCCTTCTAGGAGCCTCGCGGGACCTTCTCGGGGCCCTCTTGGGGCCGTCTGAGGGCCCTGCCTGCGGAGGGCCCCAGAGGGCCCCCGAGGGCTCCAAGATGTTCCGAGAGGCCCCCACCAGAGGCTCCCAGCAACCATATCAGTTCTTATGCTCCGAGGGAACATCAGCAGCCATATCAGTTCTTATTCTCCAAAGCAAAGTAAGGCGCTGGGGCATAAGAACTTTGCGCCTCGAGCGGCTTAGAATATCAGTGCTGACGCACCCACCCCCCCAGTCCCAGTTTATAGTTGAGAACCCGAAGGTGCGAGGTGAGGGGTGTATAAGAGGCCTGTTCCGTGCTAGGAAGCGCCCTGGCCCAGGCTTTCGCCGACAGCGGCGAACTGAACCCTTGGAGCGGCGTGCCGTGCGTGCCGTTGTTGTGTGAAAGAAAAAAAACGTAATCGTCTGGCCTTTCTCCCGTGCTCCGTCTTAGAATACATGTTTGCTAACGGGCTGTCCCCCAAGAGCGGCCCCGGGGGACAGCCCGAAACATGATTGTCGGAATCATCGTGGACTACATTTAATCCATCCCGGGGCCTCGCGAGGCCCCCCTCCCCCCCCTCTGGGGAGGGGGGGTGGCCTCGACGATCATCAAGTTATTGATATGCCTCGCAAATCAATGACATGCTTTTCTCAGGCGGACTGTTCCCCCTTCCCTCCAATTATTCTAAGCCGCTCGAGGCGCAAAGTTCTTATGCCCCAGCGCCTTACCTTGCTTTGGGGCATAAGAACTGATATGGCTGCTGATGTTCCTCTCCGCCACCTCAATTCCGCCGCAGTGGGGCTCGACGTTTCAGCGCTTTCGGTCCCGCGCCCGGTTGCGGCGACGCAAATGGCAGGACGACGACGACGTCGACGACGACGACGACGACGCTGACCACGACGACGACGACGAGAAAATCGAGGGTGGGGACGAGGACGACGGCGCGACGCGACCCGGCCAACCAACCTGACGAACCAGACGAACCAGACGAACCAGACCAGCCAGACCAACCAGACCAATCAGACCAGCCAGACCAAGCATACCAGCCAGAACCGAACGCGCCAGACTAACCGGGCCAACCAACCAAACCAATTAAAGGAAGTAGACGAAGCAGACCAGCCAGACCAAGCAGACCAGGCAGACCAATCAATGAGACCAGACCTGTAGACCAACCGATCAGGCCAGACAGACCAGACCAGACCAGCCAGACCAAACAGACCAGCCAGACAAGACCAGCTAGACCAGCTACACCAGCCAGACCAACCCCAACCAGACCAGCTTGACGGGCCGGACCAGCCAGACCAACCAACCAGACCAACAAGACCAGACCAGCCAGACTAACCAGACCAACCAAACGAAGCAGACCAGCCAGACCAACCAGACCAACCACACCAGCTAGACTAAGCAGACAGCAGAACAAGTAGACCAAGCAACCAGACCAGCTTGGCCAGTCGATCCGGTCAGGCAGACCAAACCAGACCAGACCAGCCAGACCAACCAGTCCATCCAGAGCAGACCAGACCAGCCAGACCAGCCAGACCAATCAACCAGACCAGACCACCCAGACGAACCCGACCAGCCAGACCAACGCGACAGACCAACCAGACCAACGAGACCAGCCAGAGCAGACCAGACAAGACCAACCAGACCAACGAGACCAACGAGAAAAAACATACCAGCCAGACCAAGCAGACCAGCTTGACCAGTCGATCCGGTCAGGCAGACCAAACCAGACCAGACCAGCCAGACCAACCAGTCCATCCAGAGCAGACCAGACCAGCCAGACCAGCCAGACCAATCAACCAGCCAGACCAATCAATGAGACCAACCAGACGAAACCAGCTAGACCAACGAGACCAACGAGCAAAAAAACAGCCAGACCAAGCAGACCAGCTAGACCAACCAGACCGACCAGACCAGCCAGACCAATTAGACCAGCCTGGCGAACCAGACCGATAAAGCAACCCGAACCAGACAAACCGAACCAATCGGACGTACCACACCAGACGAACCAGACCAACGAGGTGAACTACTCGACCAACCAGTCGACGCGAGACCAGCCAGACCAGACCAGACTAACACGACCAGAGTAACAAGACCAGGATCGAGGAGCGGCCGCGTTTTTTCTCGACCTGGGCCGTTGTGGAGTACAGCTAAGTAAGCTCCATCGCCGAGCAGCGCCGCGCTGGGGGTCCATGCGTGACCACGTACCCCCCCAGACGGCGCCAGTCTGGAATCGTCAGAGATGGTGATGCTCTTCCTCCTCCCCCTCCTTCTACCCAACGCCATGCCAACGCCAGCTAAAGCCTCAGCACCAGGCTCAGAGCAGACCAACCAGACCAGCCAGACCAGATGCAAAAAAAACTGCAATGCAAAAAAAACTGCAATGCAAAAAAAACTGCTTTTCGGTCGGAGTCGTTGGCGCTGCCTCCCTGGACCTCCCCTAAACCACTCTCGCCTGAATCCTAAGCTAAAGCCTCAGCACCAGGCTCAGACCAGACCAACCAGACCAGCCAGACCAGATGCAAAAAAAACTGCAATGCAAAAAAAACTGCAATGCAAAAAAAACTGCTTTTCGGTCGTCGTCGTTGAAGATGCATCCCTGGACCTCCCCTAAACCACTCTCGCCCGAATCCTAAGCTAAAGCTTCAGCACAAGGCTCCAACCAGACCAGCCAGACCAGATGCAAAAAAAACTGCAATGCAAAAAAAACTGCAATGCAAAAAAAACTGCTTTTCGGTCGTCGTCGTTGAAGATGCATCCCTGGACCTCCCCTAAACCACTCTCGCCCGAATCCTAAGCTAAAGCTTCAGCACAAGGCTCCAACCAGACCAGCCAGACCAGATGCAAAAAAAACTGCAATGCAAAAAAAACTGCAATTCGGTCGTCGTCGTTGAAAATGCATTCCGGGACCTCCCCTAAACCACTCTCGATTGAATCCTAAGCTAAAGCTTTAGCTAAAGCTTCAGCACCAGGCTCAAACCAGACCAGCCCGACAACTCCGACCAGATACAACTCCGACCAGCTTGTTCTTTGGAAGCTTGGCGTCCCGCCGTGCGCTACACGGCTAAGAACTTTATTTCCATAGCATCATATACGCCACCATGACGCAGGACGAGTTGTGTGACGTTATCGCGCCCGGCGCGATAACGTCACAAAACTTGTCGTGCGATCTTGCGAGTGCAGCGCGGAACGCAACATTGGCCCAATCTTGTGCCGATCTACTGTCGATCAAAAGACACGGCACGCAAAGCGATGGAGGGGGGAGAGAAGAGGAGGAAGAGAGCAAGAGCGAAGATGCCATCGCGTCGCTAGGTGGAGAGAGAGAGAGAGAGGCAGTCTCGGCAGGGGCTCGTTGCTGCGTGGGGCCTGCGAAAGGCTTGCTCCGCAGAGTTACCGAGAATGTCTCGAGCGAATCGCTTGTTTTGTAGAACTTGAAGGATTTGGGCGCCCCAGAGATGTGCCTTCTCCAGGTGCACGAACCCGTGTGTATTTACGTATGTGCCTGTAGATTTGCCCTCTCCAAGTGCACGACCCCGCCCCAGCACGACCAAACCCCAGCACGACCACACCCCAGCACTACCCCACCCCAGCACGACCCCACCCCAGCAAGACCATCACCCAGCACGACCACACCCCAGCACGACCTCACCACAGCACGACCACACCCCAGCACGACCACGCCCCAACACGACCACGCCCCAGCACGACCACGCCCCAGCACGACCACCCCCCAGCACGACTACACCCCCAGCACGACCACCCCCCATCACGACCACCCCCCAGCACGACCACACCCCAGCACGACCACTCCCCAGCACGACCACACCGCCTTGGTTGAGTGGTTGCCTGTCGTCGTGGAATGTTTCGTGGGGTGTCTCGTGGAATGTTTCGCGAAGTGTCTCGTGGAATGTTTCAAGGAAAACGTTGAAAACGGTCGCCCGTGTCTCGTGGAATGTTTCGCGGGGTGTCTCGTGGAAGTGCCGGTCGCCCAATACGGTGTCGCGAGAACGTTTCCATGCATGCGGTTCTATATCCCTTTCCGGGTTCGCGGGTCCATCATGCGATGGCCCTCCGAGCCCCCTAGGACCCTTTTGGGGGAACAGCCCAGCGGGCTCGTCTTGGAGCCGCCTTGGAACATCCGCTTGGGCATCTTTGCTGGGCGAAATGGTGGAGATAACCCGCGCTGTTGAAGAAAATTCTCAGCAGGTCTGGGGGCGCATCGGCTGGGCAATCTTTGTCGAAGGCCGTTTCCCCTTGGCTGGGGCACACTTGGCGTTCATTCGAAGATATATCGTCGTCGTCCTCCTCCAGTTCCTCCGTTTCCTCCTCCTCCTCCTCCTCCTCCTCCTCCTCTCCTCCTCCTCCTCCTCCTCCTCCTCCTCCTCCTCCTCCTCCTCCTCCTCCTCCTCCTCCTCCTCCTCCTCCTCCTCCTCCTCCTCCTCCTCCTCCTCCTCCTCCTATTCCTCCTCCTCCTGTTCCTCCTCCTCCCCTTCGCTCTCCCACGCGCTCTCCCCCCCATTTTCTCCTGCCAATCCAAATGCAGGCGCCCCAAGAAACTTGGGCCATCCGAGTCAAATCGACTCCTGCGCCCCATTTTCTGGAAAGTCCTGGGGCCCCCACCTGCCTGAAGGGGGGGGGGGGGGCGCGATTTGTTAACATCTGCTCGGGCTGCGCGGCCAATCCTCCGCAAGGTCACCTATCCACATGAGATGGCGAGGGGCAGGGGGGGCGATGGTGTTAACCTCTGTCCAAATCGCGTGGCCGATGAAAATGGGAGGGCTACTTTGTTAACATCGGGATCGAGGTAAAGATGCAAACATGCCACCACCAAAACGTCGCGTGATCACATGGGGTCGCATGGTGGTCCCCTTCCGTTCGGAAGGACGTTCACGCCATGTGGCACACAAGGGGCGGCACTCGGCTGCAACTCCCCCCGTCCCAATTTCCAAATGGTGCTCTGGCCTCAGCGCCCCGCCGCGCAACAACATTCCGTTGTCGCAAGCATGCTGCAAATGCTATCGGATGACGCCCAAGACCCCAACAAGGTTTTCGAATGGGCCCCGTCCAAGTCAGCGCCTGCCTTTGGGTGGTAGGCCAACTCGAACTCGTGCATCAAGTCCTTCGGGTTGCGTATGGTCGCACAAGCGTCTGCCAACTCAAGCACAAACTGTTCGTCATCATCTAACTTCTCGCGCAAGAAAGGCATTCGCACCGCTAGAGAGAAAAACGGCTCCGTATGATACCGGCTTAACGATAAACCTTGTTGTCCAATTGCATGGTTCCTCTCGGCACTCGCCTCAATCAGCATGACAAACTTCAATGTGCCTAAGTTCTGTTTCAGCAGGGGGGTCATGCTGTTGCCCTGCACGAAATCGACGGCGTGCGCGTACAATGCGGAACTGGGATGACAGAATTTCAGCGTCAAGCGGTGGTGGCACGGGAGATCAGATGCATGAGTGGCAGCACCTGCCCCAACTTGTTGCAAGCATGTCCTCAAGGTCTCTCGGGCTACGCATTCATCGTAATGGGCCGCCCCGCAAAGCAGAAACGGCACCCGAGAAGCAAAAGCAAATTTGGACGTGAAGCCATGGAAGATCATTTGGCGGCCAGCTTCCCAATCCTCCAGGATGATATCCTGCTCTCGGTGAGACAAACCTGCGACCATGGCAATCATTTCAGCATTGCGAGCGTCCCACCATTGTTCCAGGAGGCGCCCGAGTTCGCCCGCTGCCAATCCGGGGGCCCGCCGACCCTTCATTGGGCACGCTTTTTGCGCCATGTCCCCAGCACTGCCAAGCTCTGTAACAAATGCGCGGTAACGATTCCAATAGCTTTCTCCAGCAGTCCCAAATATTGAAGAAGGATGGCATGGACATGATTTCAACCACGCCTCGGCAACTTTCAGCACGATACCGATGGACTGCAACATCTGCAAGTAAACCCAATGGCCCCTCGATTTGACGAACGATGTCACTTGTGCGATGTCCGAGTCTTGTATCTTCGGGGGCTTGGCGGCATTTGAATAGGCGCTGCCGCCTCCCTCGGCTTGCGGAGCTGCGTGCATGGCTCGTTGGTCCCAGAATTCCTGCAACGCAAACTGCAGAGGCGCCACTGCTGCAATGCTGTTGAGCAGGTACCCCCACCGGTGGTCCAAAAATGTAGCCGAAAACCTATCGAACAGATTAGCTAAACTTGACGCAGGCGGTGTGGTAAAACAATAATGCACCATAAAACGGCGGCAATCGCGCCGTTTCAGCCACGACACAAGGGCTTTAAATTTCTCCCAGAAGAATTCGGAAAAGTGCGGCATCCCGTCAGCCAAATAGTGCACGATAGAATGCAAGATGTGCAGGGCGCCAGAAACAGACAAACTCTCTTGCATCAAATACTCGTCCTCGAAATCGTCGTCGTCTGGCTGCTCCGTCGGGAAACTCACGCCGCCCGCGCCCTGGGCGTTGCGCACTGCGCCGCAGCCAAGACACAGCCGCGCGACAACTGCAAAACAAAACTTCAAGTGAAGAGGCATTGGTGCGCCCGCCTACATCGGGCCCCCACTGAAATCTGGATGGGCGGCGATCGAACGGCCTACCGAGGGCTGTTTTGCAATTGCCGTCGCGGAGCGAAGCTGCGGGGCAGTGGGCATCGGGCCGCCAGGCCTCCGGAACGGCTCGATGCGAGAAGGTCCTCTTGCCGAGCTCGCTCAACACGTTCGGGACGTCGCCCACGTCTTTTTCAACGCCGAGGTCAGTGGTGCAATTAACAATGCTTCGCATGAACTCTTTCATCGACGCGCTGTCTCTGACCTCAAGTCGGATTGAATGGTAGATTGCGGCAAGTTTGTGCACGAGGTTCGCCCGTCGCATGCCCAAGGCCGCAGGGGGCAAAACGTGGTGAACGATAGAATCACAAACAACCCTTGATAATACGATGGCTCTCTGGATATCCTCTTCCCCGCACGCCCCCGCGGCGCGCCGATGCTGCAAATGAATCAGCTCGTCCAGCGCCTCGGAGACACGGACAACGCACTGAATTGCATATGCTTCTGTCAACTGCCAGTTCCCCAGCCCAACTGGGCTTGAATCGGAAAGAATAGTTCGCACAAGCCGGTCTCCGCGATCCGTGCTTTGTTTTTGAATGTCCATATTGAAACGCCTCATCCATACCATCAGACCACAATCCAACACAAGGCGAAATCTCGAAAGTTGCGACTGGTGTGGTAAGACCAATTCCGACGTGGATACGCACTCCCGTATCATTGCAGAAAACCGATCTGGCAGCGCCACCGCCATGGCGCGGATGACGACCTTCTTCAAACTACGCGAAGATTTCAATAAACCTGACAGCATCAAACACTCCACCAAAACTAAACAAGACCAAGCGCGCTTGTGGCTACCACGCTGTTGGACCTGCAGTGCAGAGGGGGCGCACATCGCCCCGACAGTGAGGAACCAACGCATCATGCTTTCCATAATTGGGGTCTCGCCCGGCAACTGCCCCTGCAAGAGCGGAACCCACGTGGCAAGTTTGAACGCGAATGCGTCTGCCATTGACCAAGAAAAAGACTCGCCCCACGCAATATCTGGCACGGCATGAACAGCAGGAGCGGCCAAGCCGTCGAATAGTTCCCCAGAGATGTCGATGCAACGGCGTACTCCCCGCCGTTTCAACGTTCGCTGCGCAACATCACGGCGAAGGGCAAGCACGCGCCAACGTCCGCGCGCAACGAGGATGCTGATCGGGGCCCACGAGCACACCGACGTCTGCAGCAGCAAATCTGCATGCGCGATGTCGAACTCAGACCGCACTGCCGCCAGCCACTGACGCACTGCCGTTGGACGTCCCTGGTATGAGCAAGCATGGTCTAGAATTGCATTGATGAGGTGGGCTGGTAATGATCTCATTTTAAAAGCTGCGCGATTCTTGTGCTGCGTCTGCACCTCTAAACCGCCGCCGCCTAGCTCCGTGCAGGCAACGATATCCCAGAAAACAAGCTCCTGTTGGAGACATTCTATGTAACTGACATGGCATTAAAAGGGGTCACAGGAGGGGGGGGGGGGGAGGGGGCCTGCGGACGACCCTCGATGGTTCCAATACGAACTCCAGTATGGTTATCGACGATGGCTCAAGCGTGGCACGGAATGGCCAATGACCCAGAGGAAGCCCATAATGTTTGCGACAGATGAAAATTGGCCCCACGGCATTTTGTAGCTGCTACGACGCGTTACAACTAAACCCCCAAAACACCGTTGACACCGTGCCCTCTATGTTTTCAGATGCTTCAGATGGTCGGAAATTCACCCCAAGCTGCCCCTGACAATTTTCAGGTGACGCTGCAATTTCCCGCGCCATCTGCCCAGATGGGAAACGCGAAATATCCGAGAGAGCTCCAAAAGTCCTCGCTACATGTGGGAAGCCCCAAAGAAAATCTAGAAAAATTGGTCGTGCCCCGACGACGTCGGAATCGTGGCCAAGGAGGCCTTTCTGCCGTGGCCCCGAGGGGGCCGCGAACGTCTCCATTGGAGTGCCCCGCCGGGGCGCGCGAAACATTGACGCTTTAACATGTGAGGTTTGCTTCGGGCCCTGACCGCCTAGGTGGAACCAAAAACGCCCCTACAGGTCCTACTGTTGTCAAATGCCGATTCACCATATCGAATCCTTGTCGCTGGCGCGCGGCAGCCAGCTGAAATATTGAAAAACGTGCTCGCTCGATTTCAAATCCAACATCTGCGAAAAGACGCGCCCAGGTAATTTGACAACTGCCAACCCAGTAATATTGCGACACACCCCCTGCCAAAAAACGTCACCGCCACTGCTGGTGAAAGACCACCCTGGTAGACCTGCAAGCCTCAGCGAATCCTCCAACAGCGTTTTACATCCAGGCGTCAGCCCGGCACAGGCAGAGGCACGATGTCGCTGTCGCCGCCCACGACCGGTCCTGACCTCGTCAGTCCTGGCACCAGCTAACGCCACGACGGCATACCCCATATGGCTCACTGCGTTGCTTCATTGCTTCGGAGAAATATGGCAGGCGAGCAGGCGACCCCGTCAGAATGAGCCGTAAAAGAATGCCACGGCGCAATTCCTCTCGCTGACACCGCACAGAAATCAGAGGGCTCGCGCAAGCGAAAGCATGTGCACACGTGCGCTGGGCTTCGTGCGCGTTCACGCGCACCTGCGCGCACGAAGGCACGAGCATGCGCTCCACTACTCGCGCGCGCCCACTGCTAATCTAAATCTGCAGACCTCTGAACCTCTGGAGCAGGAAACCTGTCCACCACCGCGCCTTCGGCGCGTTGGGGGCACGTGAGAAAATGCTCTGGCTGACTGGCGTGGTTTCGATTGTTTTCTAGCGCCTCCCTCCCCCTTCCCCCCGCCCCCCCGCCCGCGCCGCGCACGCGGCTGCCTCCTCCATCCCCCGTCGCCCAAGCAAAGTGCGAGAAGGATGCGAACGAAGCGAAAAGGGAGGAATGGAGGGGGGGATGGTGAAGGAAAATAAGGATGAGGTCAAGGAAGATAGATACGAAACCGCCAACACTCCACCGCCAAGGCGGTGACAAAAACAACCCGGACGGCATATATATAGGCGGGCGGTGGCCGGGGGTGTCCCGCCTTGGTATCGATAGTGAAGTCGATAGTGAGATCGACAATGAGATTGCTAGAATGGGATGGATAGTGGCATCAAAAGTAAGATCGACAGTAAGGTTGACTGTGAGATTGGTTGTGAGATCGATAGTGGGATCGATCGAGGAATCGACAGTGAGATCGAAAGCGAGATCTATAGTGAGACCGATCGTAAGATCGACAGTGAGATCTATAGTGAGATCGATCGAAAGTGATCAATCCTGCGAGCGCGACTGTGGGATTGCTCGAGTGAGGTCGACAGCGGGGACGCTAGCGACATTACATCGCAGCGCCACATCGTCACCACGCGACGTCGCTAACTCAGAGGGCGCGCCACCAGCATCGTCATCACCGCGCCCATCGCATTCGCTGGTAGTTGGCCCTTCCCCCCCCACCCCACCCCCAAACCTCCTCATCACCCGAAAGGTGGACGTACAGGTCTGCCTACCTTCTCCCCCTCCGGAGAGCAGCAGCGAGGGGCGAGCGGGAGGGGCACCAGAACCGCAGCGCGTGCCCGCGAGCGGCCGACGGTGCTACCAAGCGCCCCGCGTGGCTCCGCTCCTCTCGAGGGCCGGGTGCACCAAGCCATGCACGACAAGAGCCCCTGGCGCTCTTGGCGTGCGAGCGACGGGGTGGACGCCCGACGTATGAAAAGACCGTCGGGGGGGTCGCGCTCGGCTCCCCTCCTCCTGCTCTTCTTCCTCCTTCTCCTCCCCCCCTCCCCAAAGGCCCCCCAGAGCACCCTGGCACCCTCCCGAACCCCACGAAGCCCTCCCCCCTCCTCCTCCAGGAGGGAGGGAGGGCGCCGGCTGCACCGCCTGCAGACCGACCCAGACCATGATGATGACAAGGCCAACACCGCAGGCGCGCCGGAGAGCGTCCCTGGCGGAATGGGGCGGCTCGGGCCTCGGCCCTCAGAAGGCGGCGAGCTCCTGCTCCAGAGCGTGCGAGTTGTCGGCGCCGCGCGCAAGCGTGTGCCAGTCTTCAGCCGAAACCTCGTGTGGGTAACGCGGGCGCTGCCGGCGGCGGCCGACTCGGGCGCCAGCAGCACGGTGGAGGAGGCGGGCGGCAACGGCGCGCTGGCCCTGGCGGACGGCGCCCCAGGCAGCCTGCCTGGAGCGAAGAACGGCTTTGCTGGGCGGGGGCCAGGCGGTCGAGCCCCCCCTGCAGTGCTTTGTGCTCCAGGGCAGCGGCACGCGGCCCGAGGCCGTCGCAGCCGCGGCGGCGAGGCGGGTGCTCAGGGCTCTCCGCCGGGCACGGAGGACCGCCGGGGGCCACGGGGACGGCAGGAGGGTGGAGACCAGGAGGGCGGTGGCCGCTGAGGGGGGCGGACTGGGCGCCACCGAGCGCGCTCGTGTCCAGCACCGAGCGTGCGCACGGGAGGGCTTCGGCGGGAACGACGCGGTCGGGCGGATGGGCCGCCGCGGTAGACCGACCGGCCGCCGAAGCAGGGAGGTGGTGTCTCGCACGTGCGGAGGCCGTGGTGGCCAGGTTACGCGGAGTGGGGGGAGGCGCTTGAGCTGCTGTGAGGCGGCCTCGGCGGCGCAAGCGGGGAGTCGTCGTCGCTGTCCATAGAGAGCGAGCGGGAGAGAGGAGAGAGAGGAGGGAGGAGCGAGAGAGAGAGAGCAAGAGAGAGGGAGAAAACAAAAAAGAAAGAAAGAGAGAGAGAGAGCTATATAAGGAGGGAAGGGGGTACGAATCCGCCGCCCCACCCATCTCCCCCATCCTGGTTCGCCCCCCCTCACCCCCCCCCGTGCGCCCCCTTCCCTGGGCCACCTCTGGAGGGTGCGGAAAGGAGCAGGTGTGACCCCCCCCCCGGTCCGAACCCCCGCCCCTCGCGGACGCGGAGCGATGCAGTGCCCCCGCTTCCGTGGGCGCGGGGGCCACCAGGAGAGGCTCTCGCCGTCGTCCTCGTTTCCTCGTTGTCGTCGTAGCCGTCCTGGTCGTCATCGTCGTCGGCCTCGTCGTCGTAACCGTGCTAGTCGTCGTCGTCGTCGTCGTCGTCGTCGTCGTCGTCGTCGTCGTCGTCGTCGTCGTCGTCGTCCTCATCAGCAGACTCCTCGTCGTCGTCTCCCCTTTCTTCCGTTTTCACGCTGGAATCGGACGTCGTAGTCGTAGTCGTCGTCGTCGTCGTGCTCGCGGTCGTGGTCGTGGTTGTGGTCATGGCCGCGGTCGTGGTCGGGGTCAGGGTCGGGGTCGGGGTCGGGATCGAGGTCGGGGTCGTCGTCGTCGTCGTCGTCGTCGGTCCCCAATCCCATCTGGCCTGGAAGTCAGAGGGACGAGGACGGAGGGAGAAGCACGAGAAGAACGACGACGATGACCACGGGCCAGTCAGGCCTTCCGACTGGCCCCAATTACTTGAAGGACTTCGTCACAACCCTTCACCGCGGCATTCCTGCCGCGCCATCCGAGGGCGGGGAGGGAAAGGAAGGAGGAAAGGGAGGAGGAGGAGGAGAAGGAGGAGAAGGAGGGAGGGAGGGATTGGCAGAGGAGGCAGGAGGATGAGGTGACCATTGTCGAAGTACTGGAAACTCTGGGGCGTCTTGCGGAAATCGATGCTGCCAGAAATAAATGTTTGCCCTGCAGCGGATCACATCCTCAAGGTAAATTTGATGGGCGAAACCTAGTGCCAATGACTGCGGTCGAGATGGCCCACAAAGACGATGCCACTGGCCGTGTCGGCCCGGCGGCGGGGCCGAAACCGGCTGCATGCAGCCGATTTCGTCACCCACTCCCCCCTTTTCCTCCGACCCGACCATCTGGGAGGCCCAAATCCGTCCTTGGAGTGAAGAGGACGGGTCCTCAGGGAAACGGGCCCTGGACCCCAAGCCTCCCCCCAGGATCAGCTTTTCATTGCGTACTGATTCTTAGCGGCCCCGAAGCCCGAGGTCCCCAGCCCGAAAGCGACGAAAAACCTCCAGGACCCGTTTCCCTCAGAACCTATGTCCTTTATTGACAGGCAGCGTGCGGTGCCTCGCCGATAGATCGGATATGCCCCCGAAAGCGAATCCGCACGTTCCTGGACGGGGTGGGATATCAGGCCTCTATCGGCGAAGAGTGGACGAGTTCGGGTCGATATATATATATACACACATATATATATACACATACGTATATATCGCCCTGAGCCTGAGCAGGATCAGTCAGCATCGACTCGGGGAATCGTATCGAATCGAAAGGTGCATCGGATCGGGCTGCATAGGCAAGCAAGCAAGCAAAGTCCCGTACGAGCACGAAGCCCAGTCCGATACCCGACCCGGGCTGCATCGGCACGGAGTCGAAATCGAATCGGATAGGCTGCGCCACGATGCACAGCAACGCCATGCTAGCATCGGGCCGCAGCGACCGTGTGAACGTCGGCATAGAATCGAATCGGACTGGGCTCGGAATCGACGTCGAAGCGGATGAAAGTCGAAATGAACCCTGTTACCCCCCCTGACGTTGCCCCTGATTCATGGTTGTGTGGCACCTCACTGGAGCCTCCCATACATTCTTGTTGGCTCTTGTGCATCGAGGCAAATCGGCACGAATCGACGCAAAACCAGCGCCATATCATCGACTACCAGACGCTAATCGACGCTAGCGCGCTCTAAAGATGAAACGAGGGAGGTACTCAAGGCACCCATGTTTTGCTACCGGTCCATGGCGGCCTCCAGACTGTGGTGCTGGACGCGCTACGGCAGTGCTGGGACGCTCTGTGAAGGGGGGAGCGTTACATTATGGGGAGGGGGGAGCGGGGTAAAGGGGATGGGCATAACGCGCGTTATGGACCAGAAGGTTATAAAGCGCTGCCCCTGGTTCATGGCGATTTCCCCCGCTCCTACCCAGAGAATCCGGAATCAGATCGCGAAGTCGGATCGGCGGTCGAAATGCGTCGGATCGACGAAATCGGCAGCGGAGTCTGGAAAAATCGTATCGGCGAAAATCGGCAGGATCAGGGCTGCGTTGGGACATCGGAATCCAAATCGGAATCCAAGTTCGGTTCGACTGGGAATCGGAAACCATCGAAACTGAATCGAATCGAAGGGAATCGAAATGAGCCCTGCCCCAACGCCTGGCACGACGGATGGAACTGCATCGCGGCGGGGTCGTGCAGTTGCGGCACGGAGTCCCACAGAACGCCTGACCGCGGGTCATGCAGCGGGGGTGTCCCCAAGGGGCGAGGGGAAGGAGGCGGGAAACAACTTGATGGTGGCAGTGGGCGCTTTCAGTGCGAAGCAAGGACAAATCCTGCTCCATCGCACGTGGTACCAGCGTCCTGCGGATCCATCGGGCGGCGGATATGGAAATATTGTTCGGCGCCTTCGGGGCCGAAATACACCCACATATACAGCATTTGGGAATTCCGCGAACATCGATCCTCCAGGCGTTGGTTACGTATAAACCCCCGCCTCCGATCCGACTATAAAGGTCAGGGTTGTGGAAATACGTTGGCACCGTTCCCTGAAGCCGTCTTCGTTGGCCGAGGGGCCGCATGGAGTAGTTCGGTCCCCTTGTGGCGGAAACGGACGCCATCATGATAGGCGGGGGCGGGGGGGAGGGGTGATCGGGACGATCGAAGTGGGCACGGGAAGAAATGGAATCAAGGACCGGTTGCATGGCCTTTTCATACTGAGTGGGGGCTCGCGAGAGAACGGTCATACATTCCTGGATGGGGATGTCGGCCGACGACAAGGCCCCTCAGGGGCAAACGCCAACCGTGGGAACACGGGGGCGACAACCCACAGGGGCACGCCCCCAGGCGAGCCGATGAGACGTTTGGCGCCCCGACAACCGAAGCTGCCTGGCGACGCAGAACTTTGGCGCGCTCGAGTTCAATCGAAAAAACACACATGGGTACATGGGTACACCAAACATGGCTTGAGGCCACTTGTGGTGCACGCCCCAAAAACCCGGATGGAAAACACAGAAAATGAGCGCACCAAGAACATGTCAAACCAAACAAACTCAAACAATCCTCACACGCTTTCGCTTAGCTGCCCCCCTCTTAACGGACCCTACCTGCGCTGGCCCTCAACCATGCGTTTGGCCTCGGCTCAACGGCTCGCCGAGGCGTGGCATTGCCCGCCGCCGTCGGGGAAACAAACAATTGCTTTCTGAGGAGAAATGCATTACTGCACTGGGTACTGATCCACGCCCCCGATGAACAGGATTCGCTGTCGGCGTCGCTGCGGGCGTTGCCCGTGGCTGAATGCCCGAATGCCCGGATATCCAAGGCAATGGAGCGCCCTGGGTATTCGTGTCGTCGGGCGTTCGTGTGTTCAGGCGTTCGGGCATTGAGGGGTTTGGCGGGGAGCGGGGTCGGCTGGGCCTCTCAGCCCCAGTGATATCGATTGCCCCGCCTCGTCGCGGGTGGGGAAGCGGGCCGCGCGCGCGACGATCTGTCAAGCCCTGAATCGCCAGGGCGCGGCTCGGGCAGAAAACGGCGCAGCCCTCGCCCCGCCCCCCGCCCTGCCTTATGCCACGGGGTGAGAGGAAATTGAATCCCAATCGGTCAACTCATATCCGCGGGCTAGTCTCGCCCCCGCGCGCTCTCAGTGGAGCACGCGCGGGCGCTTGCAGCGAAAGACCGCGGAGATCTTCACACGCAAGCGGCTGGGCGCATTGCTGGCCCCCTCCCACGCGATCTTCTGGCACTCGGGCGCCGACAGGTCTTCGCGCATCTGGTCCTGCACCTGAGGGAGTACGCAAGCGAAGCCAATGAACATTCCCCCCTGCCCCGCCCGTCCTGCCCCCTTGCGACGCCCAACCCCACTGGGCCCCCGTCGCCATCTGCACCGTCGACGACGGCGGCGCGACGGGGCAGTCGACGAGGACAGCTCTGTTGCTCGCGTTGGAGATCTTCAAGAAGGCCGCGTCGAGCTCGACGTCCGCGAAGAGCGGCTGGACGTTAGCGGCAATCGGGCCACAGCGCAGCGCGAGCACGCGCGGCGCGCGGCAGTCCACGGGCATCCACGTCGCAACCGCTGGGGCGGGCGGTGGAACAGCGCTGAAACGCCAGAACTTCTTGTGGAGACGATTTCCAGGGAGGTCCAGATCTCGCCCTCGCCACCCGTGATGCGCGAAGCCTGCTTCTTGCCGAGGAGCTGCCACGCCGCTGCGCAGAGATCTGCGCCACCCCCGCGGTCGACAAATGCGAATTCCATCACTGGGCAGGTCGCCGCCATCGAGGTGGGGCCTGAAGCGATGGCAGTATCGGTCGGCCCGAGCTTTCGACGCGCGACAGCCTGGGATTCGTCACGACTTCATTGGGACAGAGTCGAGCATGGCCCTGCGGCACCGACTCTTGCGACAACTCTCAATATAGTGGAGCGCTGCTTCACAACGTGGCTGCACGACTCGAACCACCGTCCTTGAGCAACCAAGAAGACTACGGGAGTTGTTAGCGGAGTCTTGACGGGGTGGTGGGGGAGACTGGGAGGGCGAATGAAGGAGGGAGGAAGAAGAAGAAGAAGGGATGGGGAAATGAGGAGAGAAGGGCTGCAGTCATCGTGCCACCCGGAGAAAAGCTGCAGACGGAATCAAGGGGGCTCTTCTGGCCACGGCGAGCCTCGGCCACGCACGAATCCCACGACCCGGACCTGCGGAGCGGCTCGAAGATCGGGGCCCCTCCTATGATCCCAAGAGGGGCATCTTCTTGTTCCGCAGCTTGACCGCATCGCTTGCTCGGAGAGGGAGGGGGGAGGGGCAGGCGGCTCGGCGACCCAACGCAGCCCGCCACCCCATAGAGCGTCCACCGCCCGCCGCGGGCCTGAGCGTGCCTGGGCGGCCGGGAGACCAAGCGGCGACGAGGAGACTCGTGCCCACCCGAGCCCGTGCCCGACGTCTGGCTGCCCCGCCGTCGCCGGTCGGGCCCATACACGGTGGTGGCGACGCGGCATGCGCCCTGCACAGGAGCGAGAACGTGTGCCGCATCACCCTTACGACAGCCGCGACGAGCCAGTTCGGGTGCACACGCAAACGCAAATGTCATTGCACGTATGGAGGGAGGAGGAAGAAGGGAGGAGGGAGGATGGAGGGAGAGAGGGGGGAGGGGGGCGGCCAGGGCGAAGCGAAGGGGGAAGGAAATTGCAAAGGAATCACCGCTCAAGGGAAAGGCCAGGAGACAAGGGAATGGCGAGGGAATGGCAGGGGCGGGGGGAGAAGGTCAGGAAGAAAGACCACGAGGCAAGGAGAGTGCAGGCAAAGGAAACGGCCTGGCGCCCGAGGGGAAGGGGCAGCGGCAGAGAGAAAGGGAAAGTGAGGCAATGTTGCAGTGGAGAGGCACGGGCAGGGGCTGGGCTGAGGGTGGCGAAATAGAAGAAGACGGAGGATTGGTAAGATGAGGACGACGACAACGGCGAGGCAAGAAAGTGATACATATATATATATATATAGATATACATATATATATATATATATATATGTATATGTACAAATCGAGAAGACATAGAGAGACATGTAGAGAGACAGCCAGAGAGACAGAGAGAGAGAGATAGAAGAGAGAGAGAGAGAGAGACACAGAAGGGAGCTGAGAGGGAGACAGAGAGAGAGAGAGAGACAGAGGGAGAGATAGAAAAGGGGTGGAGGGGCAGGAGGAAAGCAAGGAAGGAGGACGAGAACAGGAACGGAGAGAGAGGGGGCAGGAGGGTAACATCGGAAGGTCCTCCTCAATCCTCCTCCCCCCCTCCTCTGGAGGCCTCCTAGATGGTGTCAGGGTAGATGGGGTCGGAGGGTAGCGCCGCAACGCCGATGCATCGGCGATGCGGCGCAAGCATCCGACCACATCTATTCGGACCCCGTTTGGGAGGCCTGGATCCTCCCCAGATCCTGCTCCGAAGAGGAACAGGATCGGCAGGAGCAGCAAGACTTGGTCGCCGCCGCCGCCATCGTGAACCGACGCATATCGACGCTGCCGAGGACCCTTGTGGGCTGTTGGCGCAACCAGTCCCCGGATCAGTCCTGGCCCATCTAGGCTAGCTCCCAGGCTGCGTCTGGCCCTGGCGGCGTGAACCTCCCCCTCCCCCCAAAGAAAACATGCGACACGACCGATCAATCGCCGTCGCCGCCAATCGATTTCAAAGACCTCCGCACTGATTTCTTGGATCGGCGCTGAACACCCCTCCCTGGCGCGCTGAACAGAAATCCGTGCGGACCACCGAACGCTTATGTTTACTTGTTTTCGTGTTCCTCGACGTTTGGCGTCGACGCCACCGCCGACTGTCGCCGTCGGTCGGTCGACGCTGGAAGACGCCAGCATCGTCGATCGACCAGCGGGGTGGGCCGCGTGCGTCCGTGTCCGGACGTCGAGGACGCCCGTCCAGAAGGCGCCTCCAGGACCCAAGGGGAGGCGGCGGCGTGCAGCCGCTCCTCCCGGGAGCCTCGACCCACTCCAAGAGAGCCAATGCCTCACCCCCCGTCGTTGCTCGACGGCCCCGGAGCCCGGCGAGGGCCTCTGGAGGCCGAAAGCGGCGAACACACACCCGTCTTGATTGTGTCGAGCCCCCACCTCGCGTCCGACGGTCTCGCCGTCGGTCGATTGTCGTCGTCGCCGCCGTCGGTCGATCGACAACGGCAGACGCCGTCGATCGACCGGCTGGGCGGGTCGCGCAGGTGGGGCGCGCCCTGGAGGGGCCAGTTCATGCTGTAGGCCTCGGCGCCAACGTCCTGCCCTCCCCCCCCGCGGGGACAACCGCCGCGGAGCGCGCACGCCGCGAAGGAGATATGGCCTGGCCGTCGCCGTCGCTGTCACCGTCGTCGTCGTCTTCTTCGTCGTCGTTGTCGTCTTCGCCGTCGTCGTCGTCGTCGTCGTCGTCGTCGTTGTCGTCAGCGGCCTCGTCATCGTCGTCCTCGTCGCCCTCGTCCTCGTCGTCGTCGTCGTCGTCGATGTCGGCCTCGCCATCGTCGTCGCCGTCGTCGATGCCCGCCTCGCTGTCCTCGATGTCGTCGTCGTTGTCGGCCTCGCCATCGTCGTTGTCGTGGTCATCGTCGATGCCGTCGTCGGCGTCGGCGTCGTCGTCGTCGGCATCGTCGTCGGCATCGGCATCGTCGTCGGCATCGGCGTCGCCGTCGCCGTCGCCGCCGCCGCAGCCGCCATCGTCGTCGCCGTCGTAGTTTTGGTCCGAGCGCCTGGGGGCAGACAGGCTGCCGCAGACTCCCCTCGGGCTGGGACCATCGCGCTGCCATCGGAGGCGGCGTGGCATCGGCGCCAGCGGCGCCAGCGGGCAGCGGCGCGGACCCTGCTGCGGGCCTGGCGAGGCGCGCGCCGTCGGCGCGGCAGCGGCGGCGCCGCGAGGCGGCGGCCGCGCCTCTGGAGCGGCGCCACGGCTCGCAGGCGCGCAGGTGCCCGCCTGCATGGGCAGGGGCACCTGCTCGGCGTGCGGAAGAATGCGGCGACGGGGCGTGGGATGACCCCCTGCGGAAGCGCAGAGGATGGCGTTCCCGCGGCACCCTCGTCGGCACGCCTGCGCTGGGCCCGTGGGGCAGCCGCTCGCGCGGCTCCGGCGCGGGCCGCAGGGGTGCTGCAGGGGCAGGGGCCGAGGACGGCGCGAAGGGGCGCGAGCTCGGCGGCGCGCCGGGTCCGACGCCCGAGGAGATCGGGGGGGCGCTGGAGAAGATGCGGGCGGGGTGCCAGGAGCCGGCGCTGGCGGCCCTGCGGAGGTGCGCGGCCCCGCGCGGTGGGGAGGCGGCGGAAAAGGCCAAAGTGGCGGCGACCTCCGCGAAGCTCAAGGCGGCCAGGGCCCAGGCGGGCGTGCGCTGGCAGGTGCTGCAGGCGAAGGAGGCGCGGGTCAGGTCGACGAGGGCCCAGCTGGAGGCGCTGGAGCAGGAGCGCGACCTCGCGGCCGACGAGTACGCCTCGGCCGAGGCCCACAAGGAGGAGGCCAACAAGGAGTGTATTCAGGAGTACTTGGGAGGAGTCCACCGGCGAGGGCGGAGGAGGTCGGCCGACAGGGCCTGCAGCTGTGGAGAGGTTCCTGGGCGTTGAGGTCCCGTGGGCAACGCAGAGGCCAAGGCGGACGAGGTGGACGAAGGAGATCGACGAGGTGGACGACGCTGAGGCCAAGGCGGAGCTGGAGAAGTTCAGGGCCAAGCTGGAGCGCTACCAGAAGGAGGGCAGGAGCACGCTGGAGGACGCTGACCAGAAGGGAAAGGAGGTGGAGAGGGTGTGCGCTGAGCTCCATGAGTAGGCCGAGCAGAAGGCCGCGAAGCTCAAGGAGGGCGTGGACCAGGCCAGGGCGGCGCGCACGAGGAGTGCTTCCATGAAGGGGCGAGTCGGCGAGGAGGCATGCCAGGAGGAGGCCACTGGCAGGGGCTGCAGCGGCGGCTGGCGCGGGCAAGCAGGGGCCCAAGGCAGAGGCGGTGGCACCAGCAACGGCGACCAAGGAGGAACCGGCGATGGAGCTGGATGAGGAGACTAAGCTCAGGCGAAGGGCAGCGACTCTGGCAGAGGCTAAAGCAGATGCTGACCAGAAGCGGATGGGGTTGCAGGACGCCGCTGGCGCAAGCAAGGGCGGCAAGTACGAAAAATGGACAAGTAAGGCAAGGAAAGCAAGGCTGGGGGGAGCACTGCAGGCGGTGCTCCTTCTGGCGGGGTGCGCTTCCATGGCGACGGGAAGCCCTGCGAAGTGCAAGGAGGAGCTGCGGGCCGTCAAGTTCGACCCAGTGGTGAAGCTGTAACACGTGACCGGGCTGCTGTGGCCTGGAGGAGAGCCAAAGCTCGTGAGAGTTGGCAAGATGGAGGCGTGCCAGGAGAGCGGCGGCTACAAGTTCTGGGACGGCAGCGAGGAGGACGACCAGCGGCAGCTCGCGGGCGAGCTGGGGTTCCCGGTGCCCAAGCTCAGGATGGACGGAGGCTTCCAGGACGCGAGGGACGACCCCAAGCTTAAGTCGGGGCTGTCCCCCTACAGGGGGATTTTCGACGAAAAATAAAAAATACCCCAAACATAGTCCAAAAATAGTCTGGGGACTAATTCGTTTTGGGTATGTTTTGACCCTTTGGGGGTATTTTTATTGGTATTTCTAATTTCTCGTCGAAAACCCCACTGTAGGGGACACGCCCGACATATCCCCAAGCGCAGCAGGGAGGGGAGCGGCGGCGGGGAGGAGGAGGAGGAATAGGAGGAGGAGGAGGAGGAGGAGGAGGAGGAGGAGGAGGAGGAGATGGGTCACGTCCCTGACCGCGGCCGAAGCGGGCGACGGCGAATGTATGGAATGGTGCGTGGCCTACCCCGAGACGGCGCTGAGGGACCCCGCCGACAGGAGATGGGTCGAGGCAGCCAGAGGAGCAAGCACGATCAGAAGCGTGGCCAAGAACATCTGCCGGGGGGGCCTGGAGACGGGGACGCACGCAGAGCGAGGCGACCGTAGGCATCTTCGAGGCCCTGGGCCTGGAGCTGTTCGTCGCCACGCACGAGCGGCTGCTCAACGAAGCGACGGAGGAAATCAGGCGGCTGCTTGGGGCCGGAGGGCCCAGGCCGAGCGAAGGGGAGGCCCGGGAGAAGGCGGCGGCTGCCAACACGGACGGGTCGTTCGACAAGGGAGGCGGCCTGAGAGGCTTCGGGGTCTCGGCCCCAAGCCTCATGCACGGCGTCAGGCAATTGGGGGCGATCTGGGATAACTTACCCCAGCGACGGATGTAGGAGCCGCCCCTCGTTCCAACCTGGAACGGAGGGGCAAAGGAGTCACCACAGCGTCGGCAAGACCCTCAAGCAGGACGGGGAGGTCATCATCTGGACGGCCAACACCAACAGCTGGAGCTCAGCCGAGCGGCTTTTGGAGGAGGCGCAGACCAAAGGCTTCGGCATGATCACAGGTGCAAGTCCAAGATGGCGCTGGACCACGCAAGGAAGCGGAGGAGGAAGAGGAGCTGGAAAGCGCGGTTAGGAGCAGCAGAGGCTACAGGAGAGACGCAAGAGGCCCCAAGAGATTCCCAGGAGGCCCCGAAAACGCCACAAAACGGCCCCCAAGAGGACTCAAACCGGCCCCCGAGAGCCCCCCGAGATGCCTCCCGCGACATCCTAACGAACATCCTGGAGGCCTGTGCACCACGGCGGGATGGGCCGAAAGCCATTAGATCCGCCGCACCCTTCGGTCATGCCAGATGGGGTGCCTGGCGTGCTGCATCCTATACGTTTTGGCTGTGGTTCTTTTCCAATCGACCTCCAAAAATGCAAGACGGCCTGCAAGTTCGCCCAAGATGGCTCCACGACGGCCCAAGAGCGTCCAAGATGCCTCCAAGCTTGCCCAAGAAACCTACAAACCAACCCACGATGGCCTCAAGATAACGGCAGACGGCGCAAGAGGCCCCCAACAAGCCTCCAAGACGGACCAAGAGGCTTGCATGAGGTCTTCCAGAAGGCCCGAAGAGGGCAAACTCAGTGATGTCCCTTACGTGTTTGGAGGATTTTAGCAATTGTTTCGTTTCGGCCGTCCGACGGCCCGAGACGGTCCAAGAGCCCCCCAAAGATAGTCCCAAGGTCGCCCAAGAGGCCTCCAATATGGCCCCAGAACGGCCCAAGGAGACCCCAGGACGGCCAAAGAGGCCTCCAAGATGCCCAAGATGGTCTCAAGACGGCCCTGGAGCATCCCAAGAAGGCCCCCAGTCGGCCCTGAGAGGCCCTCAAGACGGTTTTCGACGGCGTCAGACGGGCCAGGAGGCCACCACGACGGCCCAAGATGGCCCCAAGATGCTCTCAAGGTCCCCAAGACGACCCAAGGGGCCTCCAAAAGGGCCTCCAGGAAGGGCCGAAGAGGCCAAAATGGTTGATGTGCCTTGCGATTTTAGCGGATTTAGCATTTGCTTATTTTCGGTCTCCAGACGGCCCGAGACGGCCCAAGAGCCCACAAAGATCGCCCCAAGATCGCCCAAGAGGCCTCCAGGATGGCCCCAGAACGGCTCAAAACGCCCCCAAGACGGACCGAAGGAGCCCCAAAACGGCCCAAGAGGCCTCCAAGACGCCCAAGATAGCCTCCAAGACGGTCCTGGAGCACCCCAAGAGGGCTCTAAGCCGGCCCCGAGAAGTCCCCATGACGGTTTCCGACAGAGTCAGACGGGCCAGGAGCCCACCAAGACGGCGCAAGACGTCCCCAAGAGGGCCTCCAGGACGGCCCGAGGAGGCCAAAATCAGTGATGTCCCTTCGGTGTTTGAAGGATTTTAGCAATTGCTTCTATTCGGCTTTCCGGCGGCCCGAGACGGCCAAAGAGCGCATAAAGATCGCCCCAAGATCGCCCAAGAAGCCTCCAAGACGGCCCAAGATGCCCCCAAGACGGCCCCCAGAGGGCCCTGGATGACCCAAAACGGCCCAAGATGACCCAAGAGGCTCCCAAGATGCACAAGATGGCCTCCCAAACGGCCCTGGAGCACCCCCAGAGAGCCCCGAGTCGGCCCAGAGATGCCCCCAAGACGGCTTCCGACGGCGTCAGACTGGCCAGGAATACCATAAGACGGCCAACGGCCCCGGAGAGCCTCCAGAGGCCCCCGAGAGGACAAAGGAACCCCCCAAGATGCCTCCAACAAGCCCCCAGGAAGCTCGCAGGCCCCGAGAGTGCCCCCAGGGGCTCCCAAGATGCCCCCTCCTCCTCCTCCTCCTCCTCCTCCTCCTCCTCCTCCTCCTCCTCCTCGTCCTCGTCCTCGTCCTCGTCCTCCTCCTCCTCCTCCTCCTCCTCCTCGTCCTCGTCCTCGTCCTCGTCCTCCTCCTCCTCCTCCTCCTCCTCCTCCTCCTCCTCCTCCTCCTCCCTCTCCTCCTCCTCTTCCTCCTTCTCCTCCTCCTCCTCCTCATCCTCTCCCTCCTCCTCCTCCTCCTTCTCCTCCTCCTCCTCCTCAGCATCCTCCCTAATCTGCTTCCAGGCGTCAAGGTATGTGCTGCGCAGCTAAGTCCGATACCGAACCTCAGGAACGTCGATGTTCGAAATGGCCCCTTAATCCCACCAGCCCTTTGGGCGTGAGTGGTTTAGAGAGCCCGCTCTGTTCTCACCCCCCTTTTTCCCCTTCGGGGAGGGGTTTACCCCTCCCCCTACCCCCTCCCCCTGGACCTGGAGAGGTCCTTTCGCGGGTGGTTGGAGAGGTTTTTTTCGACTCCTGGGAGGGCTAAAAAACGACACCCCTCACGAGGATTCTGGCCCCGACGGGGGGGGGAGAAAAAACCCGCCCCTCTTCTTTGAAGCCAAAATCATTGATTTTACTACGGTTGTGGCCCCATGTTGGCCTTCTGAGGGGGCAGCGCTAATTACAGCTCCCCTCTTCTTTCAAGCCAAAATCATTGATTTTACTAAGGTGTTGGCCCCATTTTGGCCTTCTGAGGGGGCAGCGCTAATCAAAGCTCCCCTCTTCTTAAATCGATTTCCTCCAAGATGGCCCCAAGAAGCGCCCAGGAGGCACCAAGAGGCCCCAAGATGGCCCCCAGAGGCCCCCAGGAGGCCCCCAAGAGGATCCCAAACGGCCCAAAGAGGCCCCCCCGACCATCAGGACGACCCTCTACTCGCCTGGGCGTCGTTTCTGGACGGGCAGGAGGAGGGGCCCGAACGACTCACACCAGGACGAGGAGCCCGAACAACTCACACCACGAAAAGCCCGAACGACTCACACCAGGACGAAGAGCCCGAACGACTCACACCACGAAGAGCCCGAACGACTCACACCAGGAAGACGGGCCCGAACGACTCACACCAGGACGAGAAGCCCGAACGACTCAAACCACGAGGAGCGCTTTCTCTCCCTCCTCCTCCGCCTCGTCCTTCTCCCGCTCCCACCACAAGGAGGATGTACAAGGAGGCGGGAGGAAGGAGGAACAGGGGAGATGAGATATGCGGGGGCAGGCGGGCACACGCCTGAAAAACACGACTGTCGGCATGCTTCGCTAGAGTTGCTGTTTTGAGATGGGCTGGTGGGGATACGCGAAGCGTGAAGAATTGCGCTTTGGTCCCCACCTCGAGCGCCAATTGCTCTAGGGCCGACCGGGGACCAGCCAGATGGTTCGTATCTGCTTGTGCAATCCCCAGACAGTGGTGCAGTCAGGAAGGTTGGATGATGTGGCGAGAAGCTTCGGATCTTATATGTGCGTCGGTCTTGTCGGTGCGTGGATGCGGACGGACATGGTGGAAAAACGACGGACGGCCAAGTGTTGGGAGCTGCGATGGGGAAGGGGGGATCCGCACTCTGGTCTGACGTTGCTCATTCATCGTGCTCATTTCAGTGATCGCTGTATTCGTCACGGTTGATCTCGGGAGAGTGCTCTTCGTGGGAGGGTCAGAGCAGTTCGCCTTAAGACGCCAACGCAAGACTTGTGTGTCATCGTGGGTTGCAACTTCCAGCTGCCAAACACGGAGGCGGAAAAACAACGAAACCGTGGGTTTTACAATTGGATTGACGAGGTCATCGCGTCGCTTCCTCATCGTTGTATCCCTGTTTTGCTTTTGGACTCGAATGGGCACGTGGGCATGGATAAGGAGCGAGGGTGTGTGTGCCGCCGACAATCTGCATCGTACAGTAGTTCAGCTCCAGGAGTTCAATTTTAACGGAGCCTTGCTATCCAATGTGTGACAAACACTACTTGTCCCTTGGCAGCACGTTTGAGCCATGTGGGCATTCGTTCTATCCGAACGGCGGGGCTGCAACCACAGTAGACTACATTGCGATCCCTCGGAGCGTCCAGTGCAATTCGGTACGTATCTGGCACCTGGAGGGGGATGCTTGGTAGTCCCCAATCGTGGTGGTGACAACACCTGGCGGTGAGTCTCGGGCGATTCGGTGTCACCACCCGGTTTGGGGACTCGTGCGGTTTTCCGAGGATGTCCCGGACGCTGGTGGGTCCAGGAGTCACAAAACCCGGTGGTGACCCCGCGTCCCCAAACCCAGCGGTGACCTTTTTGGGGATTCCAAGTCGCCACCTGGTATCTCACCACCCGGTTTGGGGGTTCCCAAGATGCATTGCAATGTTCTCTTAGTCGTTCGCCCCGGGATCATCGACCATTAGTTGCTGATGTGGTCCTGGTATCCGGGTATACGGCGCAATCTGTGCCGCAGCGGTGGGACCACGACAAAATTAACTCATGTACTTTCACTGGGGCTGGAAGGGGGGCTTTCATCTCAAAGGTCGAATTCAAAATACGAGAACTGGATGATCGGATTCAGGAGGCTGTCACGTTAACCTACCCCGACGTTTTGCAACGGACGGTATGGGATGTGGTGTCAACATGCGCTCGGGTGGTTTTTGGAGGAAGTGGGCCACGACGGGACGATACTCATGGAGGGGGCATGGATGAGGAGCAGCAGCAGCAGCGGGACATACGCCACAAGCAGCAGGAGAGATGGGAGGCACGGAAAACGTTACGACAAGCTACGGAGGAGCAGGAGGCAGGAGCAGTTGAACGAGTACGTGCCGCTGCGCGGGAACTCCGCCGACTCACGAGAGTGCGATACACACGACGGACGGAGGCTTTGGTGGACGAGCTGCACGACGCTTGGAAGCGGAGAAACTTGCATCGTGCCTGGCGGGTGTCGCGACAACTCGGTGACAGAGGAGTGGGTCCTAAACGTCGTATGTTTTGCGCCTTATCCTCACCATCCTTCTCTCCCTCTGAGCTCCTCGCACACTACTCGCAGTCAGGTGCTGAAGGGGGGTTTTCCGCCCACGAGGTTGATTACGACCACTTGTTGCAGTCCAGGGAGGGGGAAACAGGCGCTACGGGCATGCGAGTCGTTCCGACAGACGAAGAGACAACTCCAACGGGCTGCCTTACGGAAAACACCACCGGGATGGGGATTTCCAGTTGGGATTTGGAGGTTGTTGTTGTGTCGTGGACCTCTGCGGGATCGTTCTAGGCCTTTCACTGGGACTCGTCTGAAACTCCTCTACTGTGGCACAAAACGCATTGTTTTCATCTACCGAAGCCTAATCGTAAAAAGGGGTTGGGAGGACAACAAGCGGTTCACACAGCAGACTCCAATTCTAAAGCGTTCTACAGGGCTTTGTGTGACAGGGGGAAGCACACTTACTACAGGGACTATGCTTGTGGATATGTGCGGCACAGTGCACGGGAGCAGGCAATCGCCACGGTTGCGATCACTCGCGACCGGCTGGCGGCTAACCGACGGTCTCATGCAACGGATTTCTTGGATCTCTCGAACGCTTTTGCATGCCCGCGGCACGCAGAGGACTTGGAGCCGTACGCAGCTCGTTTAGCAATCCTATTGATCGCAAGCACGTGTGTCAACGTCTCGAGCACGCGTGCACCGTCATCGACGACTCCACCGGGGGGGCTCGAGTGCACAAAAGGGGCACCGGCACTCTTCCGGGAGATTCGATCGCTGGTCCATGGTTCTTGGCGTCTTACCACGAGTGTTTTGACGAAATCACCGCCGCACACCCCGACATGCACGTGTGTTTCGAATGTCCATGGGGTGGAAGTGTATGGGAGGATGTGGGGGAGGACGGATGCACAGTGGACACGTCACTACAATCCTACGCAGACGATTCCAGCAAAACGTATCAGGTGTCCTATGTTTTCGACCACCGGGGGAAAGCGTATGGGTTTGCTAAAACGTGCACGCGCGTGTTTGCAAAACGGAATATGCAGCATCATCCTGGGAAATCATAATCATTGGTTAAGTTTTGTGGTGCCAAGGCGGAGGAGTACACTAGCTCGGTCTACACGGAACCATCTATGTTGCCAGGGACAGTCTTGCATGTTGCACGATACTTGGATCCCCATTTGTCTGCAGGGCCTTCAGTGGCATTCGAAAAATGCAAACGACTCGAGGCGATCCGACGGGGCTATGGGGCACCGGATAAATTCTGGGCACGGTCACCGCGCCGACGGTGGAGCAGAACGGTTTTCCAATGCATGGTGTCTGGTGCCGGGCTCAGCGGTCTGGAGGCCTTTGTTCTCTCGAGTGCCGACACGCAGGCCATCGAGAGAGAACTTACCCGCCTTGCCCGGAAAGTCATACGAGGAGCATGCGACAAAACCCCACAAGACGACGGATCTATAATATACAGGGCATGGACTAACGACAGGGTACTACGGGAGTTGGGGATCGTACCTGTGGAGGTGTCCCTCCGGCAGAGACGTCTCAAGATGTGGCAACGTGTTGTCCGGCATCCTGGAGAGTACAAGTGCTTTATTGCTGCATTTTGGGGGAACTTGCCCGGGGACGCCAAACCTACGCTCGATGGCCATGGCAAGATGCATGCTACAGCGCACAGGTGGGCATTACAGTTGGCCCAGGATATGCGGGCCCCCCCATTTGCTTCGGGAACCGATCGCCTTTCGGAGTGTGCCGACCGACCCTTGCGCCTATTCCAATCGCCCGTGTGCCGTGCAGAGTTTTTACAACAGGATGTGAGAATATTGTCATCAGAGGTTGTTTATGTTGCAAGGGGACCTCGTTCTTCCTCCACTCCAGCCCCACCCTCGCAGCAACAACACCTCGTTCAGGAGCAGGAGTACAGGCCAGAGGATCAGCGGGCGGATGGCGGGCCAGTGTTGGGGGAGGACGGGGAGGAGGAGTGGGAATGTCGACACAAGTGTGACGATGGTGCCGTGTGTGGTCGTCGCTTTCAGAGTACATTGGCAATGCGGATGCATCATATACAATATCCGCCGGGAGGAGAACACGGTTTCGCCACACTTGCTGCGGCGCTGGCCCGTGTTAATCAATGTTGTGCGTGCTGGGCCATACATTCGTCTGTCAACATCACGAGACACCATCTGCGAAGGAGTCTGCAACGAGGTTTTTGCGATGCCCAGTGGGACAGAGGGAGCGCAATTTGTCATGAGATCATTGTTCCTCCTCCTTACTCTTGCCGAATCTGCCACATTGTGTTCGAGTCCGCCACTCCGCTGTTGTGGCATTTGCAATCGCACTTACCTGAAACATTCCATATCGATCCGGGGGAGCTCCCAGACGAGTAGCATGGCAGACGCGGCACGGACGGCATTCTTGAGCGGAGGTGCTGCTGAACCCCCGCGAAAGAAGCGGGGCGCAAAGGGCTCCACCGACTCGGACAAGATCCGGGAACTACTGTCCATCCTCGTAAAGCTGTGCCTCCAGACGGAGCAGGAAGTCCGCATGCTCATGGCAGTCGTGTTCATCTGCTTCAGGGTTGCGACGGACAGCGTGGCAGCGCAGGGGGTCAAGAAGGCTTACAAGATCCACGCCGACCGGACGAAGGGCAAGAGTGGGCACGACGAGGTCGGCCCTGACCCATGGGCGTTCATAGCGTTGCTGATCGTGGCGACCACGTCGGAGCATCTTGAACCGGTAGACATTGACAAGATCAAGACCTTCCTCGCGGCCCACCCGCCGCCCTCTGATCCCAGAGGCGGGCCTGCGAGCGAAGAGCTCCAAGAAGCCGTCCCATGTTGCAAGCTGCAGAAGATGCACAGTTCCAACCAGATGAAGCTTTTCATTCGTGTGCACCCGAAATACGTCGATCTAGAGAACATCGTGAGTAAGCACCTCCGGGGTATGAAATGCAAGCAGTACTTCGGCCAGGCCCCCTGGGGAGCCTTGGAGAGGAAGGCCCAGGACCTTTTCACGGAGCTCGACCTCGACTTCGACGAGGAATCGGCGCGAGGTGCGCCCGGTGCCTCGGTTGAGCCCGCCGTTCCCCTTGGCGTGCTTGGCCGGGCACGCTCGGGCGAGGTCGCTTCCCGAGGCCCGGGGCCAAAGCCTTCAGAAGATCGGGCAACGACTCGATCGCTCCGCCGGACTCCGAATTGCACGGGGTCCATGCACAGTTCCGCCGCCGCCGCCTCCTCCACCTCCGGATTTTCCTCGCCATCCTCCCCATCTGTTCCCCTAAGGGTTTCCACAACGGCTTGGGGAACACAGGGCCCGATAGTGTGGCAGTTCTTGACACAACGCTCGGCCACACGTGCGGTTCCAAGAGGCAAGACGCGGCGGTGATTCATCGTGGGCGTCTTCGATGGGTTGCGTTACGTATGTCTGCCTGTCTGTCTGTCCGTCTGTGCATTTGTCTGTTTGTGAGCCTGTCTGTCTGTCTGTCTGTCTGTCTGCCTGCCTTTACGTCTGTCTGTCAGCCGTTATCTCAGTCGGTCTGTTTGTCTGCCTCGGTCTGTCTTTGTCATTGTCTGCATGTCCGTATGTGTGCGCATGCATGCAAGCATGCGTGCATGCATGCATGCGTGTATGTACGCGTATATAAACATATGCACATATATACACATCGACATATACATGGACATTTACACAGACATATACACATACAAATACATAGTTATGCGTTTACACATAGACATATACATGTGCATCTACAAATCCATATACATATACATATGTACATATGTTGATAAAATCAATATACATATACCCTGCCCCACCTTTTTGCGTGCGGACACGCCAATGGTCAGAGTAGGCTAGACCCCCCTCAAACCCCCCAGCTACTGTACGCACCGGGATGCAAGGGTACCCTACGCCACGCATTTCCTAGGCGGCAAGCACGCGGCGCCTACCGCACCGCGCGCTTGCCACCTAAGGCGTGCGAGGTGGTGCTCCACCGCTCGCATACAGCAATCTGGGGAGGGGGCCTACGCTATCTTCTGGGCTACGGCACCAGCAGAAAGCGTGCCTCAACACGGAAGGGGTGGACCGCGGGTGGGAGCCCAAACAGGCTACGGACGTGTTGGGGCGGCGTGTCCTGGCCAAAGGGGGGAAGACGGGTATACGCATACAGGGAACCAGTATACAGACATACCCTGCCCCACCTTTTTGCGTGCGGACACGCCAATGGTCAGAGTAGGCTAGACCCCCCTCAAACCCCCCAGCTACTGTACGCACCGGGATGCAAGGGTACCCTACGCCACGCATTTCCTAGGCGGCAAGCACGCGGCGCCTACCGCACCGCGCGCTTGCCACCTAAGGCGTGCGAGGTGGTGCTCCACCGTTCGCATACAGCAATCTGGGGAGGGGGCCTACGCTATCTAACTCCCCCACCTACTGGCCTTAAGGCTACGTAGGCCGTCCGTGTTTAACTCCCAACCCCCCCTGAAAATGGCATATTTATGCCGGTCCTTAACTCGGGGGTGTGCGGGGGGGCAAACCACAGGATTGCTAGGGAGGTCTGGACACGCCACCCGCGCCAGGCCACAGGCCTGACGCGGGGCAGGCGCCGCACAGGGCGGCCCAAGACGTGCCAGACATCCCCCAGCAGTCCCTTGGTTTGGGCCCCAGCACATCCCTCCACTCCACGCCCTTCTCCAGCCCTTGCCCTCCACACGGCACGGCAGCCTTTTCTGGGGTCCAAGGACCGTGAGGGACGGTACCCAGGAGGGGGACAACACTCTGCAGCCGCCGGAGCGGCGCGGCAACGCCCAAAGGGCAGGCCGCGCAGAGTATTATCCCCCCCTTTGGGTTCCGTTTTCACGGCCGTTGGGCCCCGAAAGGGTTGGCTCGTTCGAGGAGGAGGCGACGGGGGGAGGCGACGGGAGGAGGCGACACGAAGCGCGAAAGAGGTGAGACGGGCGTGGACCCCAAACAGAGAACGCCCCACACAACGGGCGGGCCCAGGGGCCCCAGGAAACCAGGACCAGCGAGAGAGAGAGAGAGAGAGAGAGAGAGAGAGAGAGCCACGCGGCCCCACGGCGGGAGGGCGGTTGCCTTCGCCGCAGCGAAGACAAACGCCCGACTTTTCGGCAAGCACTGTTGGGCGCAAGCAGTGGCTTTTACAGTGGCCAGCTGCAGGAGCCGCAGTCCTCGCGCAACGGCGCGGGCTGCCTCGCTCCGGGCTGGGCGTGCACTGAGCCGGCCACCGCGCCTTTGATGCACAGGCGTGCGGTGGAGAGCCGCGCACCTGCACCAAGGTTGCGGACCGCAATCTGCAGGAGCGCCACGGCCATCTGGCTGCGGACGACGACTGCCTCTGCGCAGTTCCTGCCAGCCGTGGTCTTGGACGAGCTGATCTGGACCACGAAGAGCTCGCTGCGGTAGACGATGTCGCCCACCGTCAGGGCAAACACCTCCGCGCCTTGGAGCATGCCCTCAAGGTCGACGAGAAGGAGGGCGGCCACGTCGAAAGCGCCTGCCGCGCAAGCGAACCCCGTCATGGCTGCGACGGCCTGGGTCGCGAGCAGCAGCACCCTGGACGCTGGCTCATGCTGCCTCCATGTTTTGAGGGGAGTCCAGCTCAGGTCGAGGTGTCGCCTTAGGCGAGGCGCCGCGAAGCACACCTCTGCCAGAGTGTTGCTGGCGGCCGCGACGCCCGCACCAAAGGCCCACAGGCCCTCGAGGTACTCCGCGACGAGGGCGTCGGCGTACTCGGGGTCCGTCCCGCGGCGCCTCGCGGGCACGGGCCTGCGGTGAGCGGCCGCGCGCGCGGCACGGGTCGCCCTCGCCTCCTGGGCTTCGAGCCACGACGAGACCACGTAGCCGATCAGTGGGTACATGTCGGCCGCCACGACGACGGCCATCCAGCGCGTCAAGATGGGCTGGGGCTTCCTGCTGCTGCTGCGGCCCCTTGTCACGATGGCCGCGACCACCTGGCTGTCGACGAGGTGCAAGAACCTGCCCCCGCGCTTCCCGACCTTGCGGGCGCGCCACCTGATCGCCGACGCGGCCGCCTGCAACTCTCTCTCTCATGTATGTGGGTGAAGCTCTGGCTGGGCCAGGCCATGCTGATCACCACGCGCCACTTCCACACGAACGGGTTCAGGCTCGTCCTTGGCCAACCTCGCGGGCGGCAGGGGGCGCCGTAGTCCAGCCTGACGTCCGACTCGCCCTCCTCCGCGCGGCTGAGGTAGTGCAGGACCGGCTGCCTCGCCTCCGCAGCGTCCGGCTCCCCTGGCTCCGTGACGAAGGCCGCCGCCTGGCCCTTGTCGCCCGGCACTCGCGGACGGGGGTCACCTCTTCCAAAGACAGCTCCCTGTTCAGCGCGCCGCGGCGGTGCTGGAATTGCTGGCACAACCATGCCACGACGTGAATACTGAGGCTGTTGCCGAGGAGGAAGGCCCTGGCGTCGGAGGCGTCCTGAGGGTGCGAGCCCTTGGTGGCTAGGGAGGTGCACCTCGGTCTCCCTGGCCAAGAGCGGCCCTCGTCCTCCCACGCGAGGTCCATGAGCAGGACGCCAGGGCCCACCAGCTCGTTGTAGACCCCGGGTTCGGTCAGCCGAAGAGGCGCCGATGCGGAGACGCCCCAGCTCGTCCAGAACAGGCGCGGCCTGCAGCACGGCACGAACACCGACGAGCACACCAGCGTCGGTCTCGCCTGCAGCGCCTCCGAGATCAGCTCCACGTTGACGTCGGGCATGCTGGCCGCGTTCTCCACGAACCAAACGAGTCTGTCCTTGAAGACGGCGGCGAGGAGAGCCAGAATACGCGGCACCTCGTGGAACAGCGAGAACTTCCTGCCGCTGAGGCCGCGCCCGCCGACGTTGAGGCGCGACAGGTCCTGGCAGGGGGCTGCCCGCAGCGACCGCCGCGAGGTCGACGAGGTCGCCGAACGCCTCGAACAGGTCCCGCACCGTCTCGCTGCCCACGCGGGTGACGTCGCCCCAGTCGATGACACCTAGCCAGCGGAGCCTGACAACGCGCCTCGCCTTGGCGTCCGTCTCGGCCGCGACGTAGGCCGCGATGCGGAGGGGCAGCCTCGAGAAGGCGACGGCGAGGCCTCCGATGCCGTCGAACAGGCCGATGAGCAGCACCGACAACATCCTGCGGACTGCCCTGGCGGGGACTCGCGGGTTGGCTGCCGCCCACGGTCGGGCGGGGTCCTCGGGCATGTTGAGGAGCCTGGCCCCTATCCCCAGCTGGTCGAGGACCGTCCTCGGCACCTGCAAGGCGGCGGCGACATCCTCGCGCAGGCCGGCTGACGTGCACACGCCGCCGCCCATCTCCGACGCGTCCAAGGACGTGACCATGCCGTCGATGCGCGCCCGCAGCGAGGAGGCGGCCAGCGGCAGGACCATCACGCCCATGGGGAGCTCCTCCACCATCTCCGCGTCCAGGTAAGCCTCCTGCGCTGAGGACGCAGCCAGCGTCCAGACGGAGTTCAGGACCCCGAAGAGTGGCCGCCTGAACTCGAAGGCCCTCGCGAGCTCGCCGAGGGCCGCCATGCCAACGCGCCGCGGGGCCAGGCGCCGCTGCACCGCGGCCAAGCAGACGCCCGCAGTGGTCAGCGCCTTGGAGGCGGGGACCGCGAGGCGCCCGCTGACGCCGTCGACGTCCGCGCCCATGCGCTCGACCTTCAGCTGCCTGCAGTGCGCCTTCTTGGCCGAGAAGGAGGCGCTCGCCCTCTCGTAGCTGGCGTAGACCTGCAGCTGGAGGTCGCTCGGGGCCCCCGCGAGATTGCGGGCCAACACCTCCTCGACGATCTCCGGCGCATCGAAGTCGTCGATGTAGACCTGCCGCCAGCCAGCGCCCTGGCCGCTGCCTGCCTCGACCAGGGGCCGCGCGCAATCCTTGCGCCACTCCCTGCCCGAGGGAAGCCCCGCCCCGAGGGGCGGCGCCAGGCGCCACAGCCGTCGGTGAATGTGCTGGAAAGCGGGCACCGCGAGCGACCAGCCCATGGCGATGACAGCCGAGGTCACGTAGGCGACGGGCTCCGAGCGGCCAAACAGCTTGCCCGCGAGCGGCCGCCCCACGGCCATATAGGGGTGCCACGCGGGCGGGGCCCGCCACACGAAGGAGGCCCCCTTCTGGTCGTCGCCCGACCACAGCAGCAGCTTCCCCTCGGGGATCACGACCGACGTCCAAGACGTCGAGGCCGCAAGCAGCGCCGCCTCGCCCACGTGGGCCTTCAGGAGCGAGTCGCCTGGCACCATGCTGGGGGCGAGCCTGGTGACCCGCGTGGCGCCAAGCGCTGGGGTGCCCTTCTTCTCCACCGCGAACAGGCCGTTCAGCTCGGGCTCGCCCCTCACGCGGACCAGCTCGCTCTCCGCGAGCGTGGTGAAGATGCTGAGCGACACGAAGTGCAACGCCAGCTCCTCCCAGTCCGCCTCCGTCTCCACGCTCACGCGGGCCCGCGGCAGCGGGTCGGGCCAGTCGGACTGGTCGAGGAGCGCCAGCTCGGGGCGGCGCAGCCAAGCGCCGACCTCGTCGTCAACGAGGTCGATCGCGTCGAGCGTGGCAGCGCACTCCCGCGCGGGCAGGCCAGGGGCCAGCTCGTAGAGCCGGCAGGGAAGGGCCTTCACGCCCGTCTCGCCCTCGCACGCTGATCCGCAGCCGCCCGCCAGCTCGTCGATCGCAAGGACCACGCCCATGGCGAGCGGGTCCTCCGCCAGGGCCGCCACTCGGCTCTTCAAGTGCACGTAGACCCGCGTCTGCGCTTTCGACAGGGTCGGCCTGTGGCGCCAGCCTTCCTGCGCGCGGCCGCAGAACGCGCAGTCGAGCACCACCGCGCTGAGGTGCAGCCACGCCTGCTCGCTGACCTCCCGCGCCACGGCGCGGCGGCGGCACCTGCGTGCCTTGGGCAAGGTGCTGTGGGCCAGCCAGCGGTCCACCTCCTCGGTCGACGGAAGGGGAAGCGGCGGGGCGTCCCGAACCCTCCTGTTCGACGACCCTCCGCTCCCACAAAATGTGTCCGCACGCATACTGAACGACCGAGCGAGGTGGCCTAGGCTGCCTGGGTGCCGTCGCACCGCTGCCGCCAGCTGCGCCGCCAAGTCGACCGCGACGACGTTCTTGCCGAAGCCGAGGGAGAGCTCGTCGGACCAGCACTGCAGCGCAGTGGCCAGCGGGGGCTCCGCGACGCCCTCACCCCCCTCGCATAGGGTGGCACGATCTCCGCCCTCGGTAAACCGAGTTTGGCCCACGCCGCGGACTGCCCCACCAGCACCCCTCGCAGGGCTCGCGCCTTTGATGGAGGCATCGGCCACCCTCCCTGAGGAGGCTCCACCATAGCGCGGGGCAGGCGGCAGGCTGCCGCCGCTCAGGTCCGACGGGGGCGCGCGCCCGCACGAGCTCTGAAGGCTCGCAGGCGGTGCTGGGTGTTCGTCTCCCCCGACTGCTTCAGGAACTCCTTCCGCATCTCCGCGAAGGGCATCTTCCACGGCGGTGGGGCTGCCGACCCCCCGGCCCGCGGGGGAGGCCCGCCCGCGGCCGCCGCCAAGGGGGCTGGTGGAGCCGCCGCAGAAGCCTTCCTGCGGGGCGGCCGAGCCCGCGGCTGGCGGGGGACCTGCTCCCCAGGTTACTTTCCCTGCGCTGTCGCCGGGGGTGCCCCTCCTGCCTGGCCGACAGACGGGGGCGCCAGCGGCGGGCGCGCCCCCGTCGGGCCTCCGCCCTATCCCGACGTCTTGGCGGAGGCCAGGCGCGCGGAGAGTTCGTCCAGCCTCATCTCGCCGAGCTGGATGCTGCGAATGGGCTCCTCGTCCTCGCCCCAGATGGCCGTGGGCTCGTCGCGCGGCGGGATCTGCTCCAACCACTTCGCCGCCGCCTACGAGCCGTCCGTCGTTGCCACCTGCAGCGCCCCCAGGCCCTGGACGATCAGGTCGCAGGCGCAGGCCGCCCCCCCCTACATCAGCAGGTCCACCGCCTCCGCGAGGGTGCGGAGCTCGCGGTGCGTCTGCACGCCGATCTCCTTCGCCGGACCCTGCGGCAGGTAAATCGTGAGGAGGTACCGCAGCGCGATCGGGCCCGTCGCGTCGACGGCCGCCTCCCCCCTCCTGCGAGCCCAGGACGTCCGACGTCTGCTGCTGGCTCGGCTCCGTGGGGCGGCCCGGGGAGGCGGCGGCCATCCGACTACAGAAGGCCCTCCCCGCGGCCAGGTCGCGCGGCACAGCCGCGGGGTCCAAGGAGCCGAGGCCGCCCCCGCCGATGTCGCCAGGGGGAGCCTCCTTGCCCTCGCGGATGGCCATCACGAGCGCCCGCGCCAGCTCCGCCATGCCGCCGCTCAGACCCGCTCCTGGCGGCGCCCGCTCGGGCACAGGGTCCCCTGACCCTCGGGGGCCCGCGTCCGAGGCGGCCCTCTTGAGCTTCGCGGCGCGCTCGACCAGCAGGTCCCCGAGCGACCGCTTCTTCGCAGGCCCCTCGCCAGCCGCCTCTGCGCCGAGGGGGGAGCCGTCCAGGTCCAAGTCTCCAGCAGCCCGCTTCCCCTCATCGAGGCGCACGCGAGCCCCTGCGAGCTTGCCTTCCAGGCCGCCCGCGGCAGCTGCCTCCCCGTCTGCGGCCCGCTCTAAGCCAGGGCCGCGCGACGAGCCTCCTACGCAGCGGAAGCCGTCGAAGGGGGCAGCGCCAGGCGGGGCCCAGGGAGGACCTGCTGCGGCTGGCGGGCGACCCGTCGCTTTGGCCACCGCAGCGGGCCTCGCGGGGGGGGCGGCGCCGACCAGCGGCCCGAGGCATGCTGCTGGCCAGGCCGCCTCTGGGTTCGCCTCCTGGCACTCGACGAACAGCGCCCGCAGGTCCGTGAAGCCAAGCTCCTCCCCGTCCGCCACGTGGATCAGCTCGGTGCTCGTCACCCGCCCCTCCACGACTGAGCACGGGTTCTCCTAGCACCCGTGGATGAGCGGGCGCTCTGTCACCGCGCTCGGCTGCCCAAAGTGGCTGGCCACCCAGTCCCAGTGGCCGTCACCGCTGAAGAGGAACTCGGCCTTCGCGAAGCGCAGCGGCGGCTCTGCGCTGGAGACCCGCAGCGCCCGCACCGCGAACCGGCACCGCTCAAGGCCGCCTGCTGTGTAGCACGTGCTGCAGTAGCATTTGCCCAGAGCCACCGCCAACGGGGCGATCAGCGCGGCCCCGTCCTCCACGGGCGCGGGCGCGACGGCCTCCGCCCCTCCGAGGTCCTCGTCTCCACCGTCGGGGTACTCGACAGCCGCCTGGGCCACCCAGCCTCGCGCCTGCCAGGAGTCAGGCCAGCGACCCTCGCCTCCCAGTGCTGCCGCCAGGAGCGCGAGGAGGGCGGATGGCGGGCCTCGCAGCAGGCCTCGCGGCCACCGAGACACTCGTGGCCGTGACCCCGAAGAATGCATGGATCCTAAAGCCCAAACAGGCTACGGACGTGTTTGGGCGGCGTGTCCTGGCCAAAGGGGGGTAGACGGGTATACGCATACAGGGAACCAGTATACAGACATACATACATATATACAAATACACTAAAACCACGCGCGCGTTACGCGCGCACACATAGGTTCGACTCGCAGGTGAGCCACGGGTGCCGCTGTAAGCCCCGGTATGGCCACACCGACGATTTCCAGCGATCTCGGGCCCATGCCATCGACGCAAAGAAACGCGTAGTCAGAACGCGGTGTGCCACGTTCCCGCGTATCTCACAATCTCGCTGCCGCCTTTGTTTGGTTGATCGAAATGCGCTTTTTTTCTCCAGTTTCACCTTTCCCCATCTTGTCCCGTCGTGGCACTCAATGATTTTGCACGTGCGCTCGGTCTCCCCATGCCCGATCACGCAGACACCCGGCGGCTCCTGATGTTGGGGTTGGCTCGGGGCCTCGTTGCGCGCGCGTGGGAGCGCATTGTGTTTTGTCCTTCCTTGTGTTCCAAGCTTATCGTTTTCAGCGGTCGTCCAGCTGTCGGGTATCTGCAGAAGGCGCGCGCACATGTCCCGGTCATCAGTGGCGTTCTCTGCGATCAGTTGTTGTCGAGTCCATCCACGGAAGTGCGGAAGCTTCTTTGGGCTGAGCGCCAAACTTCGTGCTGGCGATAACCGCGCCCGTGGGATCAGAAGGTTCGGGCTCGCGGGGGATGCTCAATAATTTGCCTGGCGAATCCAATGCGTGGAGCTGCTTGGAACTCTGACGGGGCCTCTGGCGGTGCCATCTTGGCGCTTTGGCGAGGCTGTTTCAGGAGGTGAGGGAACGCTCGCTCGGGCGGGCCCGCCCTGCAAGTGTGGGGGGAGCAGAAATCGCGTGAAATAGTATGGTGTAGGGAGGGATGCCCTACTCTGACTTGCGGGGGGGTCCCTGGCGCTCTGGCGAGGCTTGCCCTGGAGGGGAGTGGGGAACACGAAACCTGACGAAAATCATGGTATAGCCACACCCCATGCGCTCTGACGAGGCAACCTCGGGTGCGGTGGGAGGAGCACGACAAAACAGGTACTGTATATGGTGTATCAACACCCTTCTCGCTCTGCCCAGGCCGCTCTTGAGGGGTGGGAGGGCAAAGCAACTTGTGAAATGATAGGGTATGGCGATGCCCCGCTCGCTCTGGCGGGGCCTGCCTGGCGCTCTGGCGGGGCCGTCCCTGGAGAGGAGGGAGGAGCGCGAAAGCTGAGGGGTGAGGGGAGGAAGAGGAGAGAGGAGCGAATGGAGGCAAGGGGGGGGGGCGGGAGGGAAGGACGGACGGAGGGGGGAACCCTGGGCCATCTGGGCGTCTTCGAGCGCCCTGGGGCAGGATCTCTGGAGCCGTCTTGGGGCTTTTGGGGGGGCGTCTTCGGCGGTCTCGGGGCGGTCTTTGGGGCGTCTTCGGCCGTCTTCAAGCATTGGAAGCTCGAGAACGAACGCGAGAAACCAAAACACATCGGAAAGACTAATGCGAATCAATGATTTGGGCCTCTTTGGGACGTCTCTCGGAGCTCTCGTAGATCTCTCGGAGGCATCTTCGGCTGTGTGTTTGCCGTCTTGAGCTCCTCTTGGGCCACGTTGGGATCACCTGGGCCGTTCTGGAGACCCCTGGGGCCTCCCGCCCCCGGTGTGGGGCCCATCTTGTGCATCTCCCGGGGTTCTCTTGGGCAGTCTTGGGCTGCTCTTGGGCAGTCTTCAGGCTCCCCGGGGCCGTCTTGGGGCTCTTCTTGGGGCCTCTTCGGCGGTCTTGGGGCGGCGACCTTCGGGGCGTCTTCGGCCGTCTTGGAGCGTCGTTGGAAGCTCGAGAACACGAGAACGCGAAAAACATTGAGGATGTGGGCCTCTTCGGGCTCTCTCGGGACGCCTCTCGGAGCTCTCTTGGGCCCCCTTGGGGGCCTCTTGGGCTGTGTATTGGCCCATCTGGGGCCACGTTGGGGCCATCTGAGCCGTCTTGGAGCGCATTGGGGCCTCCCGCTCCCGCTCTGTAGCCCAACTTGGGCCTGTCCTGGGGCTCTCTTGGGCCGTCTGAGGCTCCTCCTGGGCAATTGTCGGGTTCATTGGGGCCGTCTTGGGGCTCTTTTGGGGGCCCCTTCGGCGGTCTTGGGGCGATCTTGGGGGCGTCGTCTGCCGTCGTGGAACGTCGGAAGGTCGAAAACGCGCGAGAAACCTGAAACATACGAACAAAAACAATGAAAATCAAGGACTTGGGCGTCTTCGGGCTCTCTCGGGACGCCTCTCGGAACTCTCTTGAGGCTTTTTGGAGGCCTCTTGGGGGTCTGGAGCCCATCTTGGGCCAAGTTGGGGCCATCTGTGCGGTCTTGGAGGGGCTTGTCGAAGTCCCCCGGGGGCTTCTGGGAGCGTCTTGAAACTCTCTGGGGCAGTCTGGGGGCTGCCCCTCCGGGGTGCTCGGGGAGCGGTCTCGGAGGCCCCGGGCCCCGGGCCCCCGGGTCTCGTGCGCGGGGGTACACACACACACATATATATATATATATATGCACACACACACATCTATATACATATATATATATATACATTTATACAATTATACATACATATATATATATACATATAGGTATAAAACATATTCCGACATGGCTTGCACCAAACACCTCGCAATCCACCATGTCGTCATCTGCCTCAATGATCCGCCATTGCGCCATAGGTTGCGCCAAACCGGCACCAGTTCGTCCGCTGCCCCGGTGTGTGCACCAGTCCACCATGGGTTGCGCCAGGCACCCCGACATACCCCGACATCGACCAGCTGCACCATGGGTTACGCCCGAAACTCCGAAATCGACCAAATCGTCCATTACAACAGCGGGTGCAGCATTGCGACGTAGGTTGCGCCAAGCACCCCGCAATCGATCAAATCGTCCATTGCAGTAGTAGCCGTACTATTGCGCTACAGCTTGCGCCATGAGTTGCGCCAGCCCCCCCTCAATGGACCGACTCGTCCGTTCCCTCAGGGGCACCTTTGGGCTTGCGCCAACGGTTGCGCTAAGCACCCCGCCATCGATCAAATCGTTCGCTGCCTCAGAGTGTGCACCATTGATTACGCCAAAGATTGCACTAAGCACCCCGCAATCGACCGAGTCGTCCAATGCTCCAAAAAACTTCTTACCCTGGCCAGATGCGAACCCTCACAACATTCGCTTCATACGGAATGCGTGTGATTATTAAACGTGCACGTCCAATTTCCAACCCGCCTTCTCCAACGTGCATCGGCCACAAAATTACATGAATGCAAACCCTCGATCATAATCCACTCATCCGACATCATATGCGCACGAACCTCTGGAACCATGGATTGTCACTACGTGGCACCCAGATACCTACATCCCTGCCTGGGGGCATGGTTTTCATCCCGGGTAGTTTGTTGATAGTCCTGGGGCCCAGAACGGGCCTCCAGAGGCCGAAATTGACGAACACGTCAGCATTGGATAAGCCACAACGTCGAAGGTCTTGGCAACATGCTCTCCCATCCATCCCACCGTGGCGCCATTGAAGTAGCCCATGGATGGGGCAAACAACTGCGCCTCGCCATGACAGGCAAATTCAGAGAAAAGCAAAAGCTGGGGGGCGAGATGACGGCCGGGGCGTTATGCCTGCCGGAGACTACCCCTCCTCGCCCATCCTCCGCCTCCTCCTGGTGCCGATCAACATGTCCCTGCTGCTCATGCTGGTCCTGCTCCTCCTTCTACTTCTCCTCATGATCCCGATCCAGCTCGTGCTGCTGCTCCTGATCCTCCCTACCCCCTTGCTCCACCTTCCTCCTGCCCTTTCAACATACTGCGTCTATCCTCCTTTGTGTCCTTCCTCCCTCCATTCCGATCCCTACCCCTACACCCCCTATGTTCTCCTCCATCTGGCGTCTTGCGTCCGCGAGCGGGTGGCTGCACTAGGGCGAGCGCTTGCAAGGAAACCACCCGGGCGGGCGGGGGGAACGGACCATCTCCATGCACACACACACACACTATACACCGCAGGGATCCGTTAGTGGGTCCTGTGCTATTCACGGTGAGCTGCAAGGCGCGGGCCACCAAAATCACCGGCCCCACCTTGAGGCACATTGAGGAAAACGAGACCGCACTCCCCGTGTCCCACAGGTTTTCTGCAACACGTCACGCCCCGCCGCAACCGCTCCGAAAGAAATCGCGTGCTGTGGATCAAAGTGGCTCCGCGCAGAGCTGGCTGGCGCGCGGGATCGTGAGTCTGCTTGTGGCAGCGTTCAATCATTGCCAAGCAGGATGCTCTCCGTGACGCAGCAGTCAGGGAGTCGTGGCCTGCAGCCGCTGGGTAAGCCGGCTTGCATCCTGCTGCGTGCGGGCCGCCGCCAGAGGTCAGGCTCGCCTGTTCATATGAGCTGGAAGTGTGTCTTAGGGCTGTAAGTCTGTTGTGATAAACCTTTGCGTGATCATCTTCTGACGTCGCACTGCCCGTACTGACCGTGGCCGCAAGCCGCAGATGGGCCAGGGGAAGGCAAAGAGGGAGAGTGCGGCCGAAAGCGAATTCCCTCAGGTCTTCCGCGGGCATCACTGCGAGGCAGCTCTAGTAGAGGCCTCCTAGATGGCGTCGGAGTGGATGGGGTCGGAGGATCGCGCCGGCGATGCATCGTCGACGTTGGCGATGCACGTGGACATGAAGCAAATCGGGCTCCACATCGAGCGGCATTGGCGATGCATCGGCGATGCGGCCCGATCCTCCGACCCCATCTACTCTGACCCCATCTAGGAGGCCTAGATCCAGGGCGCCACGCGAGCAAACCTGCCACAAGCTAGAGCGCGCAGCGCCACATGGAGGGGAAGGGGAGGATAGGGGGGGAGACGACGACGACGACGACGACGACGACGACGACGACGACGACGACGACGATGACGGCGACGACGACGGCGGCGGCGGCAGCGGCGGCGGCCGCACAGAGCGCCACCAGGGGCCCGCGCGCCCAAGCAAGCCGCCGAGGGCTGCCGAAGGCTGCCAGGAGGGCCGCCGAAGGGCCGGCCGCCTCCGGGGGCCACCACGGGGCCGCCGGGCCGTGGAGGGCTCCTGAGGGCCTCCGAAGGCTTTTCCGAGAGCCGCCAGGAGGACCGCCGAAGTGCCAGACGCCTCCGGGGGCCGCCGAGGGCCTCCGAGGGTTTTCGTGTGTCGCCGAAGGCCGAGGGCCGCTGGACCGCCGCCGAGGGACCGCCGACGCGCCGCCGAGGGGCCGCCGAGGGCGCGCGCGCGCACGCCTCGAGGGGCGGCTCGCCGAGCGCCCCGAGGCTCACCGCCGGCCAGGGAGCGGCGGAGGGGGCCTGCAAGCCGAGGACCTGCGGTAATGGGCCGAGTTTCCATCACCACCACCACTGCAGGGAAGACGGGGGAGAAGGGAGGATGGGGAGGTTTTCCTCCTCCTCCTCCTCCTCCTCCAACTCCTCCTCCTCCTCCAAGTCCTCCTCCTCCTCCTCCTCCGCCTCCTCCTATGGTTGGAGTGGTGGAACATCGGCCCAACATGCGGGCGGCGGCGGCGGTCGCTGCGGCCGTCTGCACCAGGGCTCGACCAGAACAACGTTTTCCGCTAATTAAGACGACGACAGGGCGAAGATCACATCGGGTGAGAATAAATCGAGAATCTCTGAGATCTGGCAGCTCTGGAGGATGTACTGGGCGCCGCAACCTTCTCAGAGCGTTCCGGAACGCTCTGTTATCCTCGTCCTAGTCCCGTCCGATCCGTGCTCGTTTTGTTGTCGTTTTTCCTCGTGCTGTCTGCGACCAGGCACTGCCGCGGAAAGGGATCAGACCAAAAGGGTCCACGAGATCGCCAGAACAGCATTTAGCTCGAGCCCTGGTGCGCACAGAGCGAGGCGAAGCGAACGCCAGAGTCGTGCGCGCTCCCCTTGGGAGCCCGCATACGCCCATTAATGCATGGCCGTGGGGGCCGTGGTCGTCTGCACAGAAGGGAAAGGACGAGGGACGTGGCAAGACCTGGCGGTTGGCAGGCGGAAGCGATCATCCCGGCACTGAGCAAAAGGAATATGCACTCTCGACCACAACTACCACAATCACCACCACCCCAATCGCGAGCGAAGGCGGAGGACCTGGAGAGCCTAGGCAACCACAACCAGTACCACCTCCACCATCATCGTCATCGTCATCGTCATCGTCATCGTCATCGTCACCGTCGTCGTCGTCGTCATCATCAGGAGCATCATCATCATCATCATCATCATCATCATATTCATATTCATCATCATCATCATCATCATCATCATCATCATGATCATCATAATCATCATCATGTTCAGCATCATCATTGTGAGCACCACTGCCATCACTAGCACCACCATCATCATAATCACCATCCTCATCCTCATCATCATAATCATCATCATCACCACAACCATCAGCATGAGAAACAGCATCATGATCAACAACAACATCATCATCACCACCACAATCATCATCAACATCATCATCAGCATCATCATCACCCCCATCATCATCACCATCACCGTCATCATCACAATCACCATCATCATCGTGATGCTCATCACAATCATATGCATCATCATAGTTATTATTCTCATCATCATCATCTTCACCATCATCATCTTCATCATCACCATCACCATAATCACCATCAGCATCAGCAACAGCATCATCACAACCACCATCACTAGAGATTCACCACCGTGCCTGGTGCACGTTGGTGTGTGTTAGAATGTTCAGCCGATATGTGGTAAAGCATTCCACAAACAGCCACAAACCGCCCACAGACAGGCAATATCGTCCCATGACAGCACCAAAGGCTCCCAAGATGGCCCAAGAGTGTCTCGAGACCGTCCACGGGGCCTCAAGATGGCCCAATGTGATTTCTCAAGAGTTCCATGAGGGCATCAGAAACATCATTATTTCGAGGGGACGTGCAGGCGGGGTAGGGCCAGAGGTGTGGTCCGAGAAAAATCGTTCTGGATGGCGCCTGGAGGAAGGAAAGATTAATCAGCCTCCGGCTGGGTTCGCTCCCGAACGCCACCTTGGACTGAAGCCTCCTTTACGGACGGCAGGCTCACGTCGAGACGACCGCCCACGGCGGGGTCGCCACCGCGTCGACACGACGAGAACCCACCGAACCCTCCATGTGGCAAGCGTTTTTTTTATGATAGGTTGCCATTTGGCCGAAGGGTGGGGGAGGGGGAGGGTATGGGTATGGGCCGGTGCTCGTTGGTCTGCTGCTGCCAGTCGCGCAAGCAGCCAGGGGCAGAGGGTGCTCACCCGTCGAGAAAAACAACCGCCAGAAGCAGCCAAGACCTGGCTCATGAGGGGGGATGGTGGGGCTGGGGGCTTGGCATGGGGGAGCTGGGTCCGGATGAAAACGGGTTCTGGACCTTGGGGCCTTCTCCCAGGACGAGCTTCTCATCCTGAGTTGCTCGCCGACCGTCCCGAGCCCATGGAGGGTCCTGAGAGCCCGAAAAAGGCGAAAATCTCAAGACCCGTTTCCCTCAGGACCCGCTTCCCTCGTGTAGAGGGCAAAACAAATCCACCCCCACCATACATACCCATCCCGACGAGCGAGGCCGTTTACGAAACGCCCCCACTGCTGAAGGAACCGAACGGGGCAGGGCTGCTTCGTAAACGCCCAGAGCCGTGTAGCAAACGCCAGTTGTCCGGTCCGGGCGGTTTCTCCTCCCTCGGTCTCGGCGAGGGGGCCCGCGCCGACCGGCGAAACAGTACAACAAAAACGGCGGCGTGCGTGTACTCTGCGGCTCCTCGGTGGAGGGCCGCGGGCGCGGCCGGTCGGGGGCGGCACGGCGAGGCCCCCCGCGGCCGCGCGGTGCTGGGCCTCCTGCTGCCGGCAGCGCTCCCACGAGCCTGGCGCGCGCGTGCGCTGGCGCTCTGGCTCTCCGGCCCGTCCTCTCCTCCTCCTCCTCGTGCTCCACAGGGTTCGGGAGTTGCTAGAAGTGCCCCTGGCCCAGGGTGCCCCCAGGATGTCCGAGGAGGCCCCCACAGGCAGTCCGGGGCCCCCCATCACGAGGCCCAGAGGGCTCGAGGCGCTCCAAATGGTAGCGAGAAGCTGGGGGCACCTTGGGCCAGAGGCACCTCTTAGCAACCCCCGAGTGGTGCGCCTGCTCCCTCCCTCCAGCGTCACCCCCCTCCTCCTATGGCGACGGCCAGCACAGGCGAGAGGGAGACAGGAGAGAGGAGAGGGGAGAGAGAGACGGGGACGGACTGAGAAACCGCTGCGGGGAGGGGGTGTGGAGAGAACAGGGAGGAGCAGCGGGAAGCAGCAGCGCGCGTCAGCAAGGAGAACGAAGAGGCGGCAAGAAGGCCACAAGCAGACAAGAGAAGGGATGGATGCATGCGGGAGGGAGCAGTAGAGGGAAAGCGGGAGGAGAGAGGGAGCGGGGGACGATGATACAGGGAGGGACGGGGACAGGACGGGCAGGGATGGAGCAGG
>CAUYUJ010019161.1:67500-80000 GCA_963575745.1 Prorocentrum cordatum
AGCCGCCCAGACGGCCCCGAGGCACGACGAGATGGACTCAAGGAACGACCAGGCGGACACAATCAGGTTCCGTTGAGCCTCATCGGGGGAGCTCGATGGAGCATCCGCGCCCAAGACGATCCCAGGATCCCCTCCACACGGACCTGAGAGGCCTTCCAGAAGCCCCCAGAAAGCCCCTGATCTGGCCCCTAAGAGGTTAAGAGAACTCTCCCAAGAAGCCTAGAAGAAAACCGCAACAGGCAACGCAACAGCTGGCAGTGCAACGTCACAACCACGGTCTGCTGCGGCACTGGCGCTGCTCCCCGCACGGAGCCTGTTAGAGAGAGCTTGGAGCCTGTTCAACGGAGCCTACTAGACAGAGCTCAATAGAACCATCATGTGTGCAAACCCGATGCTGCGACGGCACGATTGCGGCGTTTGCCGAAGGCAGATAGACACGCTACTACAATCTAGACGCTGAGCAGTCCACAAGAAACCGCCTGGGACCGATCGATCCGGCAAATGCCCACGGCGACCCGACGGGAGATCCGTCACAACCTCAGCGTTGTTGCCATCGCGCGAGGCCGACGGTATATTGAAACAAACTGAGGCGCTCTCAAAGAAACGAGCACCTGCTTACAGAATTCGCCGCTTGGGTGAAACGCGCGGCCTCGGCTTGCTGTGCGTTGTCCTGGCAGCATCCACGAGGGAAACCATTTTCTTTCTGGCGGCTCCCATGCACAAGCTGTAGGTGACTGCATCGAGCTCGACTTTGTACTCCTGCATCTCCTGGAACAGTTCAAGTACGCGCGTCCACTGGTGATCGCGGTCGCAGGCGCTCACCACACTGCTGTATGGGAAGCTGCTGGGAGGCAAATCATTCTCCTTCATGGCCCCCAACAACTCCACGGACCACTCCCACGCCCCAGAATAGTCACAAGCCTCGATTGCCATCGTGTACGCCTGCTTTGCATGAAAGAAACGGTTCCCGAGGGAAACGGGTCCTGTGTCCTGGGGCTTTCCCAAAGACCAATTCTTCATCCTGAGTCGCTTTCCGAAAGTCCTGGGACCCGTGGAGGCCCCCCAGAGCCCGAAAACGGCAGCAAACTCCAACATCCGTTTCCCCGTGACCCGTTTGCTTCATGGCGAGCGCCTGCTGGGCAGGCGTGAAAGACAACGCCGGCATGCGCTCTAGCAGGGATAGGGCCCACCGCCACTGGTGGCTCTTCCTGCACGCGAATAGTGCCGAGTAATAGTGGACGGCGTTGGGCAGAAACCCGCCGCGAGTCCTCTCTCCCAGCACCCACAGCGCCCACTTCCACTTTCCAGCCCTCGCGCACGCGATGGTTCGTGCGGGCGGTGACCAGGGGGGCGATCATCTCATGCGACCAAGCAATTCAAAAACAGTGAGATCCGAAACGATTGGCAAACATATTTTTCTCGTCACCAGCGACGACAACGAATCGGAAATACCGTTTTAATCGCCCACTTCCCAGCGGGGCGCTGCGACCCCACGGGGCATTTCTTAATCACTTAGTCGCATTACCTAAGGGGGGGGGGGCAACCGGACCCCAGACCGATACCCCCACGCCTCGAAAACGATTGAGAGGTTAACGTTCCGGCGCCGACTGACCATTACCACCCCAGTCACTGTCCACGCGGATGGTGGTGCTGCTAAACCAATAGGGGTCCTCCTTCGACTCTGACGCGCGAGAGAGTGCTTCAGAGAACAGCCGCAGCGCGTGCTCCCATTTGGCCTTACAGGCGCAAGCGGTGATGGTTGCATCGTAGATGAAGCCGTTGGGCGATAGCCCGTCCGCCCTCATCTCGTCCAGCAGGGACAGCGACCTCCGCCAGTTGCCAACCTTCCCGCACACGGTCATCAAGGAGCGGTACGTGCGCGTGTCCCGGCTGACGCGGACCGTCTGCATGTCTGACAGCAGCTCCAGCGCTGGGCCTTCCTCGCGAGCCATCTCGTGCGTCCTTGGGGAACCCAAGAGGTACCGACACCGCCTCTCCCCGGACTTCTACCTGGTTGCGTTCTGACCAGAACTTCGAGGCGAAGGCAGCGGTGGCGACGAGGGCCTTCCAGGAAGCCCACAAAAGGGAAAACGAGGGAGGGGTAGCCGTATGGGTACCTTTTTCCCCCACTGAGTCCTCATGACAGCATGATACGCGGCCTGCGACGGGATGAGCTGCCTCTCCCTCATCTCCGACAGCAGCCCTGGTGCTGGGCTGGCGGGAACAAAGCTCCCCCTGTCCTCGCTCGCGGTCTGCTCCAGGGCTACGATCACGCTATCGTACACGCCCGCCCCGGGAATGATCTCCCTCCGCTGCATCTCCCTGGCGGGCTTCTCCCTACTCCTCCCTCCTCACACTCCTCCTAACCCAGGAGGGCGCTAATTACATTATATATGTGTATACATAATAGATCTATTGATATCTCTGCTGGCCCCCGTGCGGGGCCATCAGGCTGCAGGTCTTAGGCTTGCTGCTCCCTGCAACTGTTGCAGCTTCAAGTCTTCAATGTTACAGTCCTGCTTTCTGTTTCCTACTGTACATTGTTGAGATCCGCGCGAAGGAAGGGAGGGAGCCCCAAACCAGCAATTTACCACGCCCGAATCGCGCTCTCTAAAGTCATGGGGGGGGGGGGGGCGTGGGACACGTAGAAATACATAGCATTCGCTCCCCCGAGGCCATCATCCCTTGTAAATGACTCGATGCTCGCGTCCCCGAGGCCACAAACCATGGTCATTTGCACAAGCCTTATTTCCCCGAGGCAACACACTCTGGTACATTCCGCAATGTTCGCGTCCCCGAAGCCATACACCTTTGCAAATAATGCTAAAGTCGTATAGCCGAGGCCAAGAGTGCTGCAAGGCGCTCGAAGATGGTTCCAAGACGGCCCAAGAGAGCCCAAAGAGGGCCCAAGAGCGCTCTCAGGGGCTTTCCAACAGAGCCCCAAGAGGCCAACATCGTAGATTTTACAAAAGGTGTTGGACGGATGTTTGCCTTCTCGCATTTTCGGCTTTCCGACACTCCAAGACGACTGAAGAAGCTCCCAAGACCGCCCGAGACGCCTCCAAGAGAGCCCCGACACGGCTCCAAGATGGCCCAACAAGTGCTCGAGACGGCTCAAGAGGGCCCAAAGACGGCCCCAAGAGGGGCCCAAACAGAAAACCACGAACCGGACATTCGATATATGTGTGCCCCGAGCCGCCCCATGGAGGCTCCAAGAGGCCGCCACGACGCCCCAGGAGGGCCCAAGAGGCGCTCAAGACGCGCACAAGAGGCCTCCAAGAGGCCTCCAAGATGCCCAAAAGATACCTCACGAGACCCCGAGAGGCCCCCAAGAGGCGCCCAAACCGCCTCCAAGAGGCCCCCGAAAAAGCTCCCCACGACACCCCGAAACATACCTATGCGACCACCCTTCGGGTGATAAGGAGGTTGTGGGGGGGGAGAGGGGGGGGAACCAACATCTGACTCAATCGATCACACTATCGATCTCACTCAGCTAGACACCACGGGACACCACGGGACACCACGAGACACCACGGAACACTTGTCGACCTCACTATCGATGTCACCATCGATCGTACTCAACGGGACACCACAGAACACCACGGGACACCACGGGACACCTCGGAGCACCACATCGATCTCAGTATCGCTCTCACTATCGATCTCACTCAACGGGACACCAACGGACACCTGTCGATCTCACTATCCATCTTACTATTGATCGCACTTTTTGGGACACCAAGGGACACCTCGGGGCACCACCTCAATCTCAGTATCGATCTCAATATCGATCTCAGTATCGATCTCAACATCGATCTCACTCAACGGGACACCACAGGACACCACGGGACACCACGGGACACCAAGGGACACCGCGAGCCACCGCCGGACGGACGGACAGGCGGGCGGGGGAGAATCAGTTGTCTTGACCTCGCCCTAGCAACGGCGGACACCGCGGGACACCACGGGACACCACGGGACACCACGGGACACCGCGGGACACCGCGAGCCACCGCCAGACGGGCGGGAGGGGGAGAATCATTTGTCTTGACTTCGCCCTAACAACGGCGGACACCACGGGACACCACGGGACACCGCGGGACACCGCGAGCCACCGCCGGACGGGCGGGAGGGGGAGAATCATTTGTCTTGACTTCGCCCTAGCAACGGCGGACACCACGGGACACCACGGGACACGCCACGGGACACCGCGGGACACCGCGGGCCACCGCCAGACGGGCGGGAGGGGGAGAATCATTTGTCTTGACTTCGCTCTAACAACAGCCGGTTCATTCCTCTCGCGCGCCCACGCAGCTTCGCCTCGCCCGCACTCACGACGCGACCGAAACGACACGATTTCCCAGTTGGGGGTCTTCGTGCCACTGCGATCTCACCCCCCAACCTCCGATACAAGAGGCCTCAGACCCACAACCCAGGCACGATGGCGGGATGGGCCGAAGGCCACTAGGATAACGCCAACGTCTCAAGATGCGCTGATGATTCCTATCCGCCCCCGCATGATGTTCCCAGATGCGCCAAGGCAGCGCCGAGAGGCACCGACGCGACTCTGATATATCCCATTCTGAGAGAGAGGGAGCAGGCGGCAGGGGGCGACGCCCTAACGGATATACATATACACACCGCCCTTAGCAAAAAACACATCCTGTGCCCAATATCGCTCGTCACTGCAACTCCCACTTATCACACATGAAGGTCATACTTCGACCCACGTCAATGAAACATCTGGCCAGAACGTGTATGTAAATAGTTCTGTGTGAAGCCCAGTGAAGCAACGTGTCAGATTTGCCGTCGATGCTCTTACGTTTAACTGGACATGTATTCAGCATGGTTGGATCTTGTGTGAAACCTAATCCTCATGAAACCTAACGTTCGCGTCGCGATGACGACGACATCGCGTGGATCGCTCGACATGAAAAGATCGCGGCTCTCGGATAGCACAGATGGTTTGATGTCAGCCGATTCTGGGCCACCATCAGCGTTCAACCTTGAACGCCATAGCTTAGGTCACACGCCGCGTCAACGCCCGCGCTCGAACCTGTCGCCACTTCGCCCCGACCGAGGCACCAAACCTCCGACGCCATCTTTTTGCTCACAGCGCGACGCCCTAGGGGCCTGGACTCATTCCTGGGGCCATTGCCCTGCGGGTGCGGGGCTGGGGGCCGGGACGACCGTTCGTCTTGCCGCAGTCTCCTCCGCGCTGTCGCCTCCTCCTCCTCCTCCTCCTCCTCCTCCTCCTCCTCAACGTCCTTCTAAATGAAAAGAGGACCAGGACCGTCGGACCGGGACAAGTCGGGGATCTCTGAGATCCGGCGGTGCAGGGGGAAGCGTCGGGCGCCGCAGGCATTCCAGAGCGCTATGGAACGCCCTGGAACGATTGTCGATCCCAGCTCTGACCCAGCCGGACTTCTCCGTGCAACCCTCACCCTCGGCTGCCATCCTGGTGAACCAAGCCGCCCAAACCCAGCCCGATGCCGCCATCGGGCCTGTCTGCTTCCCGTGCGGGGCACTCCGGAATAGCGAATCAACACGACGGAGCCCGTACGCCCCCCCACCCGAAATTTGGGTCTGGAGCCTCCGGGTCGGGTCGGGGCGGTCTGGCACGGCAGATCCGTGTCGTGTCGACTCGGCAGCGGCTCCAGCGCGGGCGTTCAAGACCGAGCGCCGCTGGTGGCCCGGAAGCGGCCCCTACGGAGCGATCCTGCGCGACGGGAAAGCCGCGATCGCTCAGCGTGGAAGGACCCACGCGGTGTCAGAAACCAACGCCGAAGGTCGCCACGACACGGACCCGCCGTAAGTGGAGACCTCCCGTGGGGATGCCAGATGCGAGGCGGGAATTGATCCATATCCACCGCCTGGGAATCGACGTCCTGGTGCCCCCGGGGGCCCGAAAATGTCCATATCCACCGCCTGCCGAGGCTCCGAAAACTGACCCTCCAGGCGGTGGCCTTCTCGGACCAAACGCGTCCGCGTGGCCGCGCCACCTGCTCGCGCGCCACCGAGCTTCGGGCGGCCCGGGCGGCCTGAGCACGTCCAGGGCCGGGCCCGCCTGCCTCGCCTGCTGGCACGCGGCGACCACGCGACCGCAGGTCACGGCGTCCAGGGGCACCTTTTGCTGGTCCATCAGGCCGAGGAGCTGGATCGCGTGCTCCCACCGCCCGGCCTTGGGTGGAGAGACAAACGAACTACCAAGCCATAGACTTTCGGAGGTCCGCGTAGACTTCTTGGATCGGCACTGGACCCCCTCCCTGGCACGCGGAGGCGCCGCCAGGGGAGTTCCAGCGCCGCTCTGACAAATCCGCGCGGTGCTCCGAAAGTCTGCGTGTATGCATTGTTCTTCTTCTTCTTCGATTGGGAGGACTGGGCTGCTGACCGAGGACCGAGGGCACTCCTGATCTTGCCAGCGAGGTGGAACCTGCAGAACCTGCCTCGAGCCTGGTCCCCATCCCTACGACTGACAGGCCCAATGCAATGGCATTGGGTATGCGTCCTCAGAAAGTGAGAAAATCCTTAAGATTGGCACCGAGATAAGGTGATGCAAACCATGGGGTTAAGGATATGCTTCCGGGTGTCAAATAAAGAAACGCAACCTGCCCGTGAGCGTGGAACAGAGCAAACGAGGCGTGGAAACAAATCTCCAGCGACCAAGCAGCCCAGCGAGGCACACGTCGGGCGAACAACTTCCTGCAAAACACCAGCATCAAGGATCGAGGATATCGCGAGCTTTCGATCATTAGTGTACCCCTGCTGTGGACCTCTCATGGACTCACAGCCTCCTATGGGGACCTCCAAGGACACCTGTGGACCTCCCCGGAGTATCCCCGAATCTGAGCGGGCAACGCTAAAATTTGACGGCGGACATCTCTCCCAAAAACTGAACGAAGCATTGTTGTTGCCACGTTTCAAGCCCCAGGACCCTCACGGAGCGATCCCGATCAAGGAGTCCCGAAATGATGTAGCAACGCTTTGGCTTTTCACGACGTCGGATGCCAGGAACACACCGAGTTGGTTGGTCGGCAAACGAATCTGAATTTGGCGTATCAGCGACTTGTGGCAGGCTGGGGCGCCCATGCGCCGAGATCTGAAACGCGGGCAGGACACGAACAACAACTGACATCTACGGATATCTCGGGGGGGCCCTGCGGCCCAGCGGATGGAGGAGACGCATTCAGAGCGCTCCGGCAAACCTATGAGCACCTGTCCTGTTGCTCGTTTATCCCGAGGCGAACCCAGCCGCTGCGAGGAGGTCCCCCGCTGGAGTTCCAAAAGAATAAGGGAAGATCGAACCACTGCGTCAATATGCTGAGGCTGCCAGACGCTCATCAGGCCGTCCGCGGCGACAGCATGACCGGAACCCGACGGAACTGACAGCGAAACCGAAACCAACAGACCAGAAGCAATCCAGAAAAGCGCACCGACGCAACAAGGACACAACAACCGACCAAACTGAACCGACCGCAACGCGACCGACTGCGACGCAGCCCAACCGACCGGACCGTGGACGCTCTGGGTTCCGTGGCTGATCGGACTGGAAGGAACACCGCATAGAAACAAACGTTCGGAGGTCCGCGCAGATCTCTTGGATCTGCGCTGGGGCCCCCTCTCTGGTGCGCGGAGCGCCCCAGGGGTGGCGCCAAGAGCTCCGTCACGGGGGCCGAGGTGCCGACACGGGAAGTCCGCGCGGAGCTCCGTGCGCTCGTCTCCGACAGGGGGCGCACAGTGCTGCAACTCGAGCCCCGTCTGGTGCCTTCTGGCACACTGCGACCGCCTGCTGGCAGGTCACGGAGTCCATGGCGAGCTGCTGTCTGTCCATGAGGTGGAGAAGCCGGATCGCGCTCTCCCAGCGCCCAGACTCCTTCGGCGGAGGACTCGATGGCATCTGCCTGCTCGGCCTTCCTCCATCCCGCCCCCCTGCTCCCCCATATCCTCGTCCTCCTAGCATCCACCTCATCCATCCTGCTCCCCTCTCCTGCTGCTCACTACTCACCCCCTTTTCTGGTTCAGTCATTATCCTCTTCTTGCCCCTTGCCTCACCAGGGGGTGAGGTCCAATGACGAGCCCCACATGGTAAGTCGAGGGGATGGCCCATCCACGCGACCTTTGTGCCACCCAACCAAAACTTCCATCACCCAGGCAGAGGCCAGCGACAGGACCACCACCCCAAACGCACACTCAAAAGTAGGCCGCTGGAGGTGGGAGCTCGAAATGCGGCTCGGATTCGGGCCACCAGTGGATGTCCTTCAGCAAGGTTTTCCCTTTCCAAGGCGTTGGAGACTCTCCGCCCGTGAACACGAGCTTGACTAGCGCAGGGTCTGAACAATTTCTGGGGAGACCCAAAGGTATCGACACCGCTACTCCCCTGACCTCTCCGGGGGTGCGTTCTGACCAAGATCTCGAGGCGAATTCAACGGTGGCGACGAGGGCCTCCGAGGAGGCCCGAAAAGGGGAAAACGAGGGGAGGGTAGAGGTATGGGTACCTTTTCCTCCTCTGAGCTTCTGGAATGAATTCTGAGCTGCTCGGGAGGCCGATGCAGTCGTGCCGAGGCCTCTGGTCCCCGAGGCCCCTTGGGGGGCGGCTCGGGACACGCGCTGCATTTGAGAGCTGTGCGAGGTACCGCAGTGACCCCGTGCCTGGCTTCCTGGAGCAAGCTCTGGGTGACCCCCGTCTCGGCCAGCTTCTCTCGCCTGGCCTCCACCCGACGGTCTTCACAGCTACTGTGCCCATGCAACTGGGCAGCGTTGGCAAAATCAAGAGAGGTGTTCCTGCAAGGCAAATTCTTTCTCGTCAGACTCCGCAAGTTATGCAATGGCCCGTCCTGGGAGTTGGGCCGACCTCGCAGCCTCTTCAGCGAGTTCATCTGCTATGGCGTTGGCTCCTCCTCCTCCTCATCCTGATCTTCCCCGCCATCCAAGTATTCCCAGAAGGGTTTCCACAACGGCTGGGAGAACACATGGTCCGATAGCTTGGCAGAGTTCTTGCCACAACGCTCGGCAACATTAGAGATTTCAAAAGACAGGGGGCGGCGGTGATTCGCCGTGGGCGTCTTCGATATAGTCCGTGACCTCGTCACCCCGCGATGTTGAATTTGCAGAATACTTCGAATAGAAGACCGTCGTGTTGCGCGGCTGGGCCACTGTGATCTGGCCTGCCTCCGACAGCTGCTGTTGCCTCGCGTACCTGGCAACGACGCCGCCATCTTCCAGGGTAAACGCCAAGTGCGATTCCGCTTACCAGCAGAGACGTGCTGAGGATGATTGCCCTGGGCATCGCCCCCTGTCCTCGGGTTGATGCTGCTGCTTTTCAGCTCATCCCCGCGAGACACTGATCTCCAACAATCATGCCTGGGCGTGGCCACTCGGGTCCCGAGGAGGGCAGCGTTTTGGCCTCATCTTGCGGGCGCGTACCCTCTGCCTCGGGGAGTTTGCTGTCATCGCCCATCCTGCGCGAGAGCCGGGTGAAACCTTTCCACGCCCTGTCAGCGTATGCACCGCCAGAGGCATGACATTGATTTCCATATCCTAGGGATCCATGGCCCTCCCCACTGATCGCACTGCCAGCACTGCCACCAGCTAACTCGCTGCTCGACACGCGCGCAAATAACCGCCAAGCGGTGCCATTCAATATATTCCACACTCTCTCAGCGTACTCGTCCACACATGCGCGAAGACCGTCATCTCCATGTGATGGCACTGCTCGAGCAAACGCCCTGTCATCACTGCCACCACGGACACCATCGCCTTCCCCCTCCAAGACACATGGTGGGCAACAACACCCACCTACTCTGCTAGAGCAATTGCGCGGGTGCCCCCAACGCCTGGCAAAGTCCCACCTCCTGCCGACTACTGCTTCTTGTGGCGATCTCTCCCTCCCTTCCAGCCGACTCCTCCCAGCGGGGTCCTGAACCGCGGTACTGGGGCTCACTCGAACCCTAGCCTGCGGCGGATTCCTTACTTTGGGAAGTCCCAACCTTCTCCAAAGAGGTGAATGTATTACTTGTGGTTCCCGACACCGTCAAGGCACCCGGTGCTGCTCTGGCATTCCTCGCACTTCCCATACTGTCGTCAAAACTGCTGCTGTGGTCGAGGTTTGCTGCTCGCAACCTGGCCCACTTTGCGTCGACGAGATCCCTGCTGCCACGGGTACTCAGGCCATCATCATTATCGCCAAGGGCGCCTCCCGCTGCGTCTGCCGGTGGCGCAACCGCCTGCTGGGCTGCACCTCGATCTCATCCTGCTCCTACCGGCAGTGGTGCCTCTGGTGGGGCTGGGTAGCTGGTCGTCCATCTACAGGGTTTCCTTGGGCTAGCCAGGTCGCGGGTAGCATTGTCCTGTCGAAAGTCTCCTCGAGCTCCTGTGAGTCCAGCTCAGGCTTGTCCCTCCGTCCCTCTTGGCCTTGTGCAGCATCCCGCCCCTCCCTCCGCGGGCCTCGTTCAACTCTCTCTTGGCTGCTTTAATTTGCTCTGCAGCCTGTCTAACAGCTGCAAAGGTCCTCCCTGCTGAAACCATGAGCTTCTGTTCGTTCGCCTGGAGATCCAACGACTCTCTTTGAAGTTCATGGCTTTCTCAGGCACGCCGTCATCCCCCCCACCTTTCAGCCCTGCCGCGCGCCATCTCCTTTGCTGATTGATGTTGACCCCCCGGCGCTGAGTCAACCGCACATGCATGACTTCGAAGGATGTTCCTTCCATGGTGACCCTGTGCTCCTTCTCCCCTTCTATGAGAGGCGGATTCTGGTTCCAATAGCTGTGGTACCAATCGCACCGAGACCAAAACTCTTTAGAGAAACCTTCCCCCCTCGTCGTACGCGTCCACGCGGCTCCTCCCTAACCAAGCGCGCCCTGGGGGCCCTCGGGGCGCTGGTTTGCAGGTTTGTCTCCAGCCGGGCTCCGCGTGCCACGGTGGAATCACGCCGCTGTCGCCCCATTGTTTCAAGCGCTGCAGTTCCTGAAAGCCCCGTGAGCCTGCTCCTCTGGTTTCCTGCTGGGCAGCCAAGACGCCGCAGCCAAGGCGGGCCAGCTGGACTCCCCGGCCAGGGGCGGACCTGGCGAAAGGATAACTGTAAGCCGCGGAGCAGCAGTGTCCACCTGGTTCCCTGGGGAACCTTAGAACCTTGAGTCAGAATGGCTACGGCTGTCTCCTCCTCCTCCTCCTTCGCCTCCTCCTTCTCCTCCTCTTCCCACTCCCTCATCAGCACCTACCCGCGACCCACCCAAGTTGCTGAAAGAAGAAACATCAGCACAACTGCTGACATCTCCCCTGCCCCTTTCACATCGATTGGCAACTAGTGATGTTTATCCTCCTCGTCTCTTCTCCTCCTCCTCCTCCTCCTCCTCCTCCTCCTCCTCCTCCTCCTCCTCCTCCCTCTCCTCCTCCTCCGCCTCCGCCTCCTCCCCCTCCTTATCATCAATTTGCTAATTTCCTCTCGCTCCTCCTCCTCCGCCTCCTCCTCATCCGCTTCCTCCTCGTCCTCCTCCTCCTCCTCCTCCTCCTCCTCCTCCTCCTCCTCCTCCTCCTCCTCCTCCTCCATCTCTCCCAGCCTGCCCACCTCCACCCTCGCTTACCCTCCTGCTCCTCCTCGCCTCCTCGCCAATCCCCTCCTGATGTGAATCCGCTTCTGCCCCACTCTGCCTGCTTTTACTCCCCCTCCTGGTTCCTCCTCCTCCTCCTTCTCCTCCACCTTCTGGTTATCCCAAATGTCCCTCATCCCTCTGCTTACCCTTCTCCGTCCTCTTCCTGCGGCGCTCCTCCCCCTCCTGGCCGTCCTTCCCCTCGCCCTCTTCCCTCAACCCGCATGCTGAAGAACCTCCCTCCGTACCGTCTTCATCCGAGTGAGGAGGGTACACGGGGGGGGAAGAGGAGGGGCTGCTCGTCGTCGTCCGCATCCTCCCTTCTTTTGTCGTCGTCGCCGCCGACGTTGCAGTCGTTGTAGTCGTCCTCGTCGTGACTACGACGACCAAGATGACCACGACGACCAAGACGACCACGATTAACACGACGACCAAGACGACCACGACGAGCAGTCGTGGGCGTCTTGATCACCGTTGTTACTCGCCAATGTCCTCGTGGTCGTTGCCGCCGCCGCTGTCGTCGTGGTGGTCGTCGTCGGTCTCTGGAGTCTCTGGAGGTCCCTGGACCAGGCATCCCGAAGCATCTGCCGAAGCCTCCAGAGGCCCAGCAATGTCCCAAACATAAATAAAAAAACATCGATCCTCGATGCTCGTAGTCGCCAAGGTCATCGCCGTCGTCGTCGTCACCGTCGTCTTCCAGTCCTCGCACACGCCGAGCGCCGTGCTATAGGTCAGCTTGCCGGTGCGACCCTGCCGCCGGAGCTGCGAGAAGAGGCCAAGTGCCTCCCTCCAATGGCCACCTCTCAGCGGGAAGCCCCCCCCTGATGCTAACAACGGCCAGTTCCCAGCTTCCCAGCTGATGAGAAGGAGACTCCACCATGCTAGAACAGGCCGTAAAGGAAGAGTAGTAGGGAG
>CAUYUJ010019161.1:85000-111332 GCA_963575745.1 Prorocentrum cordatum
GCGGAGAGCCATCCACCACCTGGTGGATCTATCCTCGGGAACCTCGGCGGGAGGCGGATATGGATCATCCGACGTGCCCCTCGCAAGGCTCGATTTATCATGGAGCGCGTCTCCCGGCGCCAGAGGCGCCAGTGTACCGAGGCAGCCGCCCAGCGGCGGGGCCGGAACCAGCCGCATGCAGCAGATGCCGCTCCCCCCCCCCTTTCCCTACTTCCCCCCGCTCTCGCCCAGCCTGGCACGAGGAGCGCCGAGGAAGAGAACCAACGGAGCCATTCTGGTTCCCCCCCCCTCTCGCCCAACCTGGCACGAGGAGCGCCGAGGAAGAGAACAGACGGGGCCATTCCGGTTCCCCCCGCTCTTGCCCAACCTGGCGCGAGGAGCGCTGAGGAAGAGAACACACGGGGCCATTCTGGTTCCCCCCGCCCTCGCCCAACCTGGCACGAGGAGCGCCGAAGAAGAGGACAGATGGGGCCATTCCTGGCCACGGCGAGCCTTGGCCGCAGCTCCCCGACACACACACACACACACACACACACACGCACACACACGCACACACACACACACACACACACACACACACACGCACACACACGCACACACACACACACACACACCTGGGGGCGGCCACGAAATCGGAGGCCCCCCCGGACCCAGAGTGATGCTTCTGTCCCAGACCCAGCTGCAACTGGGGACGGCCAGATTTGAAGGAGCCCAAGGACACACAAATAAATACACACAAAGAATAGGATTCCCCATATTTTAGTATATATTCATGGTTTTCGTCTTCCCCCCCCCACTTCCCATATTTTCCTTGGAATCGGCGATGACTCGTGTCTGTGTGCTTTTGTTCCCTCCTGAAGATTGGGCGTTGCTCAGTGGGGCGGGCAATCAAGAGTGGGGGGGGGAGCGGCACCTTCTGTGCACCTTTCGGGCCCCAGGGGGCCCCTGTAGGGCCCGAAGGTGCACGAAAGGTGCACGCAAGGTGCGCCTCTCTTCACCCCCCCCGTGTATCGCCCCCTCCTTGGGGCAACGCCCGACCCAGTCAGGCGGCGCGCACAAGGGGGTAAAGGAACGGGGGGACGCTTCCTAGGAGGAGGTTGCTTCTCAGACGGCGCCGGCAGACGAGGCCTGCGCCTTCTCAGAAGCAGGGCTTCTTAGAAGCCTTCTCCCCTCCCCCTCCCCCCCTCTGCGCGTGGCCGACCAGGGCCACGTCGCGACCCCCAGCCAGCCAAGAACCAGTTCCTGGACCCGAGGGGCCAGCGGAGGGACAAGACGAGGGGGACTCGGCTCCGCGCGGCACCCGAACCCGGGTCGGCCAAAGAGGGGGCTGGCCGACCCCCGCCAGTGCGCCAATGCAGGATGGCGAGTAAGCAGAAAAGCACCAGGGAAACTGAACTGTCAAAGCGCATGCCCTATCCCCGCTCGGAAAGATTCTGGAGAGGACGACCACACAGGCCCGACGGTGACGCGAAGACGACGACGAAGCCCACAAGACCAGGCCCGGAGCCCAGCTCATCAGCCGCCCTCCAGGGTGCCGCTGCGCAACGGGACCCCCCATGGGGCACGCCTCGATCGCCACCCCGCGGGTGGCGCCGACCCCGCTGCGCCGCGCCCCGAGGATGGCCACCTCGTTGTAGAGGCTGGCGCTCTGCGGCACCGCGCGCGCCTGCGACTCCCGCAGCAGGGCCAGCGCGCCCTCCCACAGCTGGCCGTCCGAGTGGGCCTTGGCGGCGCTCGCGTAGGCCTGCTCGTCGAGGCCGCCGCCCACGCCCCAGGCGTCCCTCGCCTCCTCCCACATTCGCACCGCCCACCGCCATTGCCTCCTGGAGGAGGAGGAAGAGGAGGAGGAGGAGGAGGAGGAGGAGGAGGAGGATCGCGTGGCGTCGGGTCGGGTCGGAGCAGTTCGGATCGGGATGTGCGGTACGGGATCGAGATCGAGCCGCAGCGGCCGCGTCAGGAGTCACAGCAGCGCAGCGCGAGCATCGGGCCGCATCGGATCGTCAGATTGTCGCTGGAGGTCCCAAAGCGGTGCGGTGCGGTGACGGACCGTGCGGTGACCTCGGCATCCCGAAAGACCTGACCGCACGGCCCGTCACCGCACCGATCTGGGACTTCGGAGTCCCGAAACGGTGCGGTGACAGACCGTGCGGTGACCTCGAAATCCCCCAAGACCTCACCGCACGGTCCGTCACCGCACGGTTTTGGGACCTCGGAGGCCCCTGTCGCCCGAGACATCCTCGGAAGGGGACTCGAGTCCCAAAACCGTGCGGTGACCCCGAATCCCCACCGACTCACCACACGGTGTGGTCATCACACCGTTTGGGGGCCCCCGAGGGACCCTGGAGGCCCCAGGCCCCCCGAGAGGTCGCCGGAGAACGCCCCGAGTCCGAGGACCGCGCGGTCACCCCATATCCCCAAAGACTCACCACACGGTGTGGAGACCGCACTGCTTAGGGGCCCCCCATTCGGGGATGGACAGACCTCCCTTTAGTAAAACGTGGTTTAGTGAAAACGACTTCGGGCCCAAACCTGGCGGGCGCAAGCCTGGAAAATAACGGCCACGGCGCCCTCTCGAGAACCGAAAACGGACAATTCACTAATCGACGTGTCACTGTTGGGGGTTCTGTCCACCCCCGACCCATCCTGGAAACGAATCAGATCGAGGCGGCCAGAGCCGATATCGATCCGGGTCGATCGCGGGATTGTTGGCATCGAATCGGGCCTCACGAGCTGAGAACGTATCCATACCCACGCCCTCGCCGTCTGAATTCTGGGGCGCGATCCCGCGGATGCACCGTCGCTCGGATGCGTTCCATGCGGGCCGCGAACAAAACGCCCCAGACCCGAGGGTCCGCGGCCCAGGGGCCCGGCACGCGAGGCCGTGGATGCGGAAAATGAGGAGCTTCGCCAACGATGGTCGGAGCCACTCCACGGACCTCTCCTGGCGGTGCGTGCTGACCAGGATTTCGGGACGAATCCAGCGGTGGCGACGAAGGACTCCCAGGAGGCCCAGAAAAGGCGAAGACAAGGGAAGGTCAGCGGTGTATCTCGGGTGCTGCTAGAAGCGCTCCTGGCCCGAGGTGCCCCCAGGATTTCCAAGGCCCCCAAACGGCGTCCGGAGCACCTCTGACGAGGCTCCGAGGGCCCAAGGGGCTCCAAAATGGAGCGGAAAGCTGGGGGCGCATTGGGCAAACCCCCGACCAGAAGGCGAAAACCAGGGAAGGTCAGCATTATCGGTACTTTTGTTCTGGAGGTCTCCCACATGGGGTCCTAGTAGATGGGATCCGAAGACGGCGCCGCATTGCCAACGCATCGCCGATGCGTCGGCGACGCTGGCGACGCACCGGCGCCGAAGGCGCGGAGGAGATCGGCCTCCACATCAAGCCGCACAGCCGATGCATCGGCGATGCGGCGCGGACCCCGCCTGGGAGGCCCAGGCTCCCCTCCGCGGAGCATCGGTGAGGACTGATCGACCCAGGTCGATCGATCGATCGGGTCCCCGTCCTGCGGGCGCAGGCGCCGAGGACGCTCGAGAAGTCCGCCGCGCTCCGCCCGCCCGCGCCGCCCCCCGAGGCGAAGAGCAGCGCGAGGGCCGTCTCCCACGCGCCCGCCCTGGAGCGCTCGGCGAGGGTCGGAGAAGGAGCTGCACAACACACACACACACACACACACTTACACACTTCAGAGGAGGAACAAGGTCTCCATACCGCTACCCTTCCCTCGCTTGCCCCTGTTTGGGCCTCCTGGGAAGCCCTCGTCGCCACCGCTGGATTCGCCCCGAAATCCTGGTCAGAACACTCCCCGGCAGAGGTCCAGAGAGTAGCGGTATCGGTACTGTTTGGTTTCCCCTATGAACAGGTGGTGGCATCCGAACTCGACCCCCACCAAACATCGATTCTCCTGAATCGACAGGAGGCGGGGCAAAGATCGGATCTCGCCACACGCCCAACGAATTCCGAACCCCACCCCACCCGCCAATCGAGTTGCCTGCATGTTTGGTCGGCGAGTGTAGGGCTCGGGTTCCGCCGCCGAATGAACTTTCAGAGCTCCGGGCGGATTTATCGGCTCTTGAGGGGCAGAGATGGAGGGGACTAGCGGAGAGCAAACACCGAGCAAAAATCGGCGATGCATCGCCGATAGATCGGCGATAGGCCCCAAAAGGCGAATCCGGAAGTTCATGGGTGAGGTGGGCAATCGGGCTCCTATCGGCGATGAATGGGCGATGAGGGGTCGATGCGCTCCCCTCGAGCCTATACCTTCCGAACGTTGCCACTGAGCTCTGCGTTGGGGCCCCTCTGGCGGCGCCTCCAGCGCCGCCCATGGCGCGCGAAGTGCGCCAGGGAGGGGGCTCCACAGCGGATGCAAGAAACCCACGCGGACCTATCATAATTCATGATTAGTGGGCTTGTTTTCCACCACCACCACCATAAGTAGGAGGGGGAGAATGTCCTCCTCCTCTTCCAACTCCTCCTCCTCCTCCTCCTCCTCCTCCTCCTCCTCGTCCTCGTCCTCGTCCTCGTCCTCGTCCTCGTCCTCGTCCTCGTCCTCCTTCCCCCTCCAACGTATGGTGGTGGTGGTGGAATACAAGCCCATGAATGGTTGTGTTGTGCCCTCTCCGAGATGAGGCCGCTCCAGAGCTGGTCCGCGCCAGGAAGCTTCCTCTCCAGCGCCCCTGCCATGTAGGCCAGTGCGGTGCGCCACCCGCCGGAGGACGCGAGCGACGACATCACGGTGCGGTAGTCCTCCAGGCTCTCCAAGAAACCATCCTTGATCAACTTGTCCACCAAATGGGCGGTCTCGCGGCGCCCGATCCGCGGCTGCCGCAGTCTCTTAAAATACCACTCCTTGGTCGCTTTCATCAGCGACGAGTGTGATCCAATGCCAGGGATAACGTCGTCGGACGCAGAGACAAAAAGGTCCGGCATGCCTTTCGGCGCCGCTCTGAGAGGGCCCATGCCCGCCTCCGCCTGGGCCAGAAGAGGCGGAGGAAGCTCGCAACCGCAAAAAAAAAACCTCGCCGCCTGAGCCAGAACATCTGCGCCGGGCGTTGGGAAGGAGGAATGGTAAAAAAATCCGCCGATCCGGCGTGTGAGCTTCAAAAAGCCTCAGCTACAGCCTACAGCCTACAGCCTGAGCTTCAGCTCTGCTGGGGGGGGGCCAGGGTGGCTCTGCCAGGGAAGGGGGGGAGGGGGGGGGGGGACGAGTTGTGCTCCGTTTTCCTGGGGGGCTCCTAGGGTTTGTCGCGGCTACCCGCGTGTCTCTGGGGAGGGCATTGTTTGACATCCCTCACGAGGATCGTGGCCTCCGAGGGGGTCCCGAACTCGAATACCCCCCCTCCCGCCCCAAGACGCTCCCGAGAGGCCCCTAAGAGGCCCCAAGAAGCTCCCAAGAGGCCCCCAAAAAGCTCCAAGAGGCCCCAACGAGGCCCCCAAGAGGCCCCAAAGTGGCCCCAAGAAGCCCCGCAACTGCCCAAGAGGCCCGGGGGGGCCTCAAACCTGCCTCCCAGAGGCCCCGAAGAGGCCAACCACGAGATCCCAACCAACATCCGTGAGGCCTCTGACCCACCACCCAGGCACGGTGCCTGGCGTGCTAGACCCTCTCGGTTTTGGTTTTGGTTCTTTTTCCAAAAGAACTCCTCCTGGGGCTCCGGCGCGTCCCGCCGGGGTCTCAGGATTTTTTCCACGGACCTCAATTCACGATTTTTCTGCCCAAGACGGCTCCAAGATGGCCTCCAAGATGCCTCCAAGACGGCCAGGATGGCCTCCAAGACGGCTAAGATGGCTTTAAGATGCCTCCAAGACGGCCCAAGATGTACCCAAGACGGCCCAAGAAGGCCCAAGATGCCCCCCAGAGACCTCCCAGACAGCCCAAGAGGCCTCCAAGAGGTCCTCCAGGAGGGCCCGAAGAGGCCAAAATCATTGATTTTCCTTACGGGATTTTGGAATGTGCTTCTTCTCGGCATTCCGACGGCTCAAGACGGCCCAAGAGGCCCCCAAGATCGCCCAAGAGGCCCCCAAGAGGGCCCCATGACGGCCCAAGTGGCCTCCAAGACAGCCCCAAGAGGGCCCCAAGACGGCCAGAGAGGCCTCCAACACGCCCAAGGTGGCCTCCAAGACGCCCAAGATGGCCTCCAAGACGGCCCCGAAGCGCCCCAAGAGGGTCCCCCGTTGGCCCAGCAAGGCCCCCAAGACGGCTCCCGACGCCGTCAGACGTGCCAGGAACGCACGAAGTTGGCTCGAAGCTGGCTCAAGATGGCCCAAGAGGCCCCCAAGAGGGCCTCCAGGAAGGCCAGAAAAGGCAAAACACATTAATTTTCCTAAGGTTTTCGACGGATTTGACATTTCCTTCTTTTCAGCCTTCCGACGGCCCGAGACGGCCCCAGAGCCCCCAAAGATCGCCGAAAGATCGCCCAAGAGGCCTCCAAGACGGCCAAGATGACCTTCAAGATGCCCACGTGTTCCCCGAAGGCTTTCCAAACCGATTCGGGGAACACATGGTCCGATAGCTTGGCAGGTCTGGCCTCAACGTTCGGCCACATAGGCGCTTCCAAAAAGGCAGGGGGCGGCGGTGATTCGCCGTAGGCGTCTTCGATCCGCCGCCCCCTTTCGATTCATCGCAGGGGTGCCTGGCGTGCTGAACCCTCTCGATTTTGGTTTTGGTTCTTTTTCCAAAAGAACTCCCCCTGGGGCTCCGGCACGTCCCGCCGGCCACCGCGAAACTGCATCAGTCAATGCCAAAAACGGCCGTTTCGCTCGGGACATCCTCAAAACATCGCGAAGATGGCCCAAGATGGCCTCCAAGTCCGCCCGAGATGGTCCAAGACGGCCTCCAAGACGGCCCAAGAGAGTCCAAGACGGCCCAAGAGGCCCCCGAGAGGCCTCCAAGACAGCCCAAGAGGCCTCCAAGAGGTCCTCCAGGAGGGCCCGAAGAGGCCAAAATCATTGATTTTCCTTACGTTGTTGAAGGATTTTGGAATGTGCTTCTTCTCGGCATTCCGACGGCTCAAGACGGCCCAAGAGGCCCCCAAGATCGCCCAAGAGGCCCCCAAGAGGGCCCCATGACGGCCCAAGTGGCCTCCAAGACAGCCCAAGATGGCCTGGCCTCCAAGACGGCCCCGAAGCGCCCCAAAAGGGCCCCCAGACGCCCCAGAAAGGCCCCCAAGACGGCTCCCGACGGCGTCAGACGTGCCAGGAACCTACAAAGATGGCCAAAGTTGGCTCGACGCTGGCCCAAGACGGCCCAAGAGGCCCCCAAGGGGGCCTCCAGCAAGGCCAGAAGAAGCAAAAAACCTTGATGTTCCTAAGATTGTTGACGGATTTTGACACTTGCTTCTTTTCGGCCTTCCGACGGCCCGAGACGGCCCAAGAGCCCCCAAAGATCGCCGAAAGATCGCCCAAGAGGCCTCCAAGATGGCCCCAGAACGGCCCAAGATGGCCCGAAGACGGCCCCAAGAGGCCCCGAAGACGGCACAGGAGGCCTTTAAGACGCCCAAGATGGCCTCCGAGACGGCCCTAGAGCATTCCAAGAGGGCCCCAAGTCTGCCCATAGAGGCCCCCCAAACGGCTTCCGACGGCGTCAGACGGACCAGGAGCCCACCAAGACGGCCGAACATGGCCCTAAGATGGCCAAAGACGGCCCAAGAGGCCTCCAAGAGGGCCTCCAGGAAGGCCCGACAAATTCCAAAATCCTAAATTCCCATGGGTTTTTGAAGGATTGTGACATTTGCTTTTTTTCTGCCTTCCGACGGCCCGAGACGGCCCAAGTGCCCCCAAAGATCGCCCAAGAGGCCCAAGACACGGCCCCAAGAGGCCCCCAAGACGGCCCAAGAGGTCTCCAAGACGCTCAAGATGGCCTCCAAGACGGTCCAAGAGCCCTCCAAGACGTCCTCCCACAAGGCCCGAAAGGGTCAAAATGGCCTCCAGACGGCCAAGATGACCTTCAAGATGCAGTTCCCCGAAGGCTTTCCAAACCGACTCGGGGAACACATGGTCCGATAGCTTGGCAGATCTGGCCTCAACGTTCGGCCACATAGGCGCTTCCACAAAGGCAGGGGGCGGCGGTGGTTCGCCGTAGGCGTCTTCGATCCGCTGGCGTGCCAGACTATATGGCTTTCAATGTTTGTTCTTTTTTCAAAAAAGCACTCCCCCTAGGGCTGCGGCCCGTCCCGCCGGCCACCCGGAAAGGATCTCAAAACGCGTCCGTCGTGCCTCTGTTTCCTCCAGTTGGCCAAAGATGGCGTCCAAGACGGCCAAGATGGCCCAGGATGGTCTCCAAGACGTCTCCAAATCGGTCCAAGATGGCCTCCCAGACGGCTAAGATGGCCCCAAGATGCCTCCAAGACGGCCCAAGATGGCCTCAAGATGGTCTATGACGGCCCAACATGCCCGCAAGAGGCCTCCAAGACGGCCCAAGAGCCCTCTAAGACGTCCTCCAGGAAGGCCCGACTAGGCCAAAATCTTTAATTGTCCTAAGGTGTTTGATGAATTTTGGCATGTGCGCCTCTTCGGCTTTCCGACGGCCCAAGACGGCCCAAGAGGCCCCCAAGATCGTCCAAGAGGCCCCCCAAAGGGCCCCATGACGGCCCAAGTGGCCCAAGATGGTCACGTTGGTCCAAGATGGCCCAAGGGCCCCATGACGGCCTCCAGGATGGTCACGTTGGCCCAAGCTGGCCTCCAAGACGGTCCAAGATGGCATCCAAATCCACCCAAGATGGCCCAAGACGGCCTCCGAGACGGCCCAAGAGGTTCCAAGATACCTCCAAGTTCGCCCAAGAAGCCTCCAAGACGGCCCAAGAGGCCTCCAAGAGGTTCTCCAGGAGGGCCCGAAGAAGCCAAAATCGTTCACTTTACGATGGTTTTGGAAGGATTCTGGGTTTGTGGTCTTTTCGGCTTCCCGACGCTCCAAGACAGCCCAGGAGGCCTCCAAGAGGGCCCCATGACGGCCCAAGTGGCCTCCAAGACGGCCCCAAGAGGGCCACAAGACGGCCCAAACACGGCCCAAGAGGCTTCCAAGACGCCCAAGATGGCCTCCAAGACGGCCCCGAGGCGCCCCCAGAGGGCCCCAGATCGCCGAAAGATCGCCCAAGAGGCCTCCAAGACGGCCAAGATGACCTTCAAGATGCCCACGTGTTCCCCGAAGGCTTTCCAAACCGATTCGGGGAACACATGGTCCGATGGCTTGGCAGGTCTGGCCTCAACGTTCGGCCACATAGGCGCTTCCACAAAGGCAGGGGGCGGCGGTGGTTCGCCGTAGGCGTCTTCGATCCGCCGCCCCCTGTCGATTCATCGCAGGGGTGCCTGGCGTGCTGGACCCTCTCGGTTTTGGTTTTGGTTCTTTCCAAACGAGCTCTCCCAGTGGGTTTCGGCCCGTCCCGCCGGGGTCCCGGGAGGATTGCCCACGTGCACAAACTCCACGAACAATCCTCCCTGAAACGGCCGTTTCGCTCGGGACATCCTCACACAATCGCGAAGATGACCCAAGATGGCCTCCAAGTCCGCCCAAGATGGTCAAAGACGGCCTCCAAGACGGCCCAAGAGAGTCCAAGACGGCCCAAGAGGCCCCCCAGAGGCCTCCCAGATTGCCCAAGAGGCCTCCAAGAGGTCCTCCAGGAGGGCCCGAAGAAGCCAAAATCATTGCTTTTCCCGAGGTTTTTTTTATTTTGGGAATTTGCTTCTTCTCGGCATTCCGACGGCTCAAGACGGCCCAAGAGGCCCCCAAGATCGCCCAAGAGGCCCCCAAGAGGGCCCCATGACGGCCCAAGTGGCTTCCAAGATGGCCCCAAGAGGGCCCCAAGACTGCCCAAAAGGCCTCCAACACGCCCAAGGTGGCCTCCAAGACGCCCAAGATGGCCTGACAAGACGGCCCCGAAGCGCCCAAAGAAGGTCCCCCGTTGGCCCAGAAAGGCCCCCAAGACGGCTCCCGACGGCGTCAGACGTGCCAGGAACCCACCAAGATGGCCGAAGTTGGCTCGAAGCTGGCCCAAGACGGCCCAAGAGGCCCCCAAGAGGGCTGGCCTCCAGGAAGGCCAGAAGAGGGCAAACACTGATGTTCCAAAGGTTTTTGACCGATGTTGACATTTCCTTCTTTTCGGCCTTCCGACGGCCCGAGACGGCCCCAGAGCCCCGAAAAATCGCCGAAAGATCGCCCAAGAGGCCTGCAAGACGGCCAAGATGACCGTCAGGATGCCCACGTGTTCCCCGAAGGCTTTCCAAACCGATTCGGGGAACACATGGTCCGATGGCTTGGCAGGTCTGGCCTCAACGTTCGGCCACATGGGCGCTTCCACAAAGGCAGGGGGCCGGCGGTGGTTCGCCGTAGGCGTCTTCGATCCGCCGCCCCCCTTTGATTTATCAAAGGGGTGCCCCGCGTGCCAAACTATATGGTTTTGGTTCGGGTTCTTTTTCCAAAAGAACTCCCCCTGGGGCTTCGGCCCGTCCCGCCGTCCACCAGGAAAGGATCTCAAAACCTGGTTGCAAAGGTTTTTCCTGCTCCAGACGGCTCCAAGACGTCCCAAGATGGTCTCCAAGATGCATCCAAGACGGCCAAGATGGCCTCCAAGACGGCCCAAGATGGTCCAAGACTGCCTAAGATGGCCTCAAGCTGGCCCAAGACGGCCCAAGAGGCCCCGAAGAGGCCTCCAAGATGGCCCAAGAGGCCTCCAAGAGGTCCTCCAGGAGGGCCCGAAGAGGCAAACGTCATTGATTTGCCTTGGGTTTTTCAAACATTTTGGCATTCCAACGGCTCAAGACAGCCCAAGAGGCCCCCAAGATCGCCCAAGAGGCCCCCAAGAGGGCCCCATGACGGCCCAAGTGGCCTCCAAGACGGCCCCAAGAGGGCCACAAGACGGCCCAAGAGGCCTCCAACACGCCCAAGGTGGCCTCCAAGACGCCCAAGATGGCCTCCAAGACGGCCCCGAAGCGCCCCAAGAGGGCCCTAAGTCGGCCCAGAAAGGCCCCCAAGACGGCTCCCGACAGCGTCAGACGTGCCAGGAACCCACCAAGATGGTCGAAAATGACTCGAAGCTAGTCCAAGACGGCCCAAGAGGCCCCCAAGAGGGCTGGCCTCCAGGAAGGCCAGAAGAGGGCAAAAACTGATGTTCCAAAGGTTTTTGACCGATGTTGACATTTCCTTCTTTTCGGCCTTCAAACGGCCCGAGACGGCCCAAGAGCCCCCAAAGATCGCCGAAAGATCGCCCAGGAGGCATCCGAGATGGCCCCAGAATGGCCCAAGAGGGCCTCCAAGACGGCCCTGGAGCATTCCAAGAGGGCCCCAAGTCGGCCCATAGAGGCCCCCAAACGGCTTCCGACGGCGTCAGACGGACCAGGAGCCCACCAAGACGGCCGAACATGGCCCTAAGATGGCCCAAGACGGCCCAAGAGGCCTCCAAGAGGGCCTCCAGGAAGGCCCGAAAAGGCCAAAAGTGTGAAGGATTGTGGCATTTGCTTTTTGTCTGCCTTCCGACGGCCCGAGACGGCCCAAGTGCCCCCAAAGATCGCCCAAGAGGCCCAAGACACGGCCCCAACAGGCCCCCAAGACGGCCAAAGGGGTCTCCAAGACGCTCAAGATGGCCTCCAAGACGGCCCAAGAGCCCTCCAAGATGTCCTCCAAGAAGGCCCGAAAGGGTCAAAATAGTCATCAGACGGCCAAGATGCCCTTCAAGATGCCCACGTGTTCCCCGAAGGCTTTCCAAACCGATTCGGGGAACACATGGTCCGCTAGCTTCGCAGGTCTGGCCTCAACGTTCGGCCACGTAGGCGCTTCCAAAAAAGCAGGGGACGGCGGTGATTTGCCGTAGGCGTCTTCGATTCGCCGGCCCCTTTTGATTTATCGAAGGGGTGCCTGGCGTGTTAAATTCTATCGGTTTTGGCTTTGGCTGTTGTTCCAAAAGAACTCCCTCTGGGGCTTCGGCCCGTCCCGCCGGCCACCCGGAAGACCCGGTTGCAAACGCCAAAAACGGCCGGTTCGCCCGAGACATCCTCCGAAAATCGGGAAGATGGCCCAAGATGGCCTCCAAATCCGCCCAAGATGGTCCAAGACGGCCTCCAAGACGGCCCAAGAGTCCAAAACGGCCCAAGACGGCCCAAGAGGCCCCCGAGAGGCCTCCAAGAGGTCCTCCCGGAAAGCCCGAAGAGGCCAAAATCATTGCTTGTCCCTAGGATGTTGACAGATTTTGGCATTTGCCTTTTCTCTGCATTCCAACGGCTCAAGACGGCCCAAGAGGCCCCCAAGATCGCCCAAGAGGCCCCCAAGAGGGCCCCATGACGGCCCAAGTGGCCTCCAAGACGGCCCCAAGAGGGCCCCAAGAGGCCTCCAACACGCCCAAGATGGCCTCCAAGACGCCCAAGATAACCTCCAAGACGGCCCCGAAGCGCCCCAAGAGGGCCCCAAGTCGGCCCAGAAAGGCCCCCAAGACGGCTCCCGACAGCGTCAGACGTGCCAGGAACCCACCAAGATGGGCGAAGTTGGCTCCAAGCTGGCCCAAGACGGCCCAAGAGGCCCCCAAGAGGGCCTCCAGGCAGGTCAGAAGAGGCCAAAAACCTTGATTTTCCCAAGGTGTTTGATGGATGTTGACATGTCCTTCTTTTTGGCCTTCTGACAGGCCGAGACGGCCCCAGAGACCCCAAAGATCGCCGAACGATCGCCCAAGAGGCCTCCAAGATGGCCCCAGAACGGCCCAAGAGGGCCCCAAGACGGCCCCAAGAGGCCCCCAAGACGGCACAGGAGGCCTTAAGACGCCCAAAATGGCCTCCAAGACGGCCCTGGAGCATTCCAAGAAGGCCCCAAGTCGGCCCATAGAGGCCCCCCCAAACGGCTTCCGACGGCGTCAGACAGACCAGGAGCCCACCAAGACGGCCGAACATGGCCCTAAGATGGCCCAAGACGGCCCAAGAGGCCTTCAAGAGGGCCTCCAGGAAGGCCCGAAAAGGCCAAAATCATTGATGTCCCATGGGTTTGTGAAGGATTGTGGCATTTGCGTTTTTTCTGCCTTCCGACGGCCCGAGACGGCCCAAGCACCCCCAAGACACAGCCCCAAGAGGCCCCCAAGACGGCCCAAGAGGCCCCCGAGACGCTCAAGATGGCCTCCAAGTCGGTCCAAGAGCCCTCCAAGACGTCCTCCAAGAGGGCCCCATGACGGCCCAAGTGGCCTCCAAGACGGCCCCAAGAGGGCCCCAAGACGGCCCAAGAGGCCTCCAACACGCCCAAGATGGCCTCCAAGACGCCCAAGATGGCCTCCAAGACGGCCCCGAAGCGCCCCAAAAGGGCCCCAAGTCGGCCCAGAAAGGCCCCCAAGACGGCTCCCGACAGCGTCAGACGTACCAGGAACCCACCAAGATGGTCGAAGTTGGCTCGAAGCTGGCCCAAGACGGTCCAAGAGGCCCCCAAGAGGGCCTCCAGGAAGGCCACAAGAGGCCAAAAACTGTGATGTTCCCAAGTTTTTTGACGGATTTTGACACTTGCTTCTTTTCGGCCTTCCGACGGCCCGAGACGGCCCAAGTGCCCCCAAAGATCGCCGAAAGATCGCCCAAGAGGCCTCCAAGATGGCCCCAGAACGGCCCAAGAGGGCCCCAAGACGGCCCCAAGAGGCCCCCAAGACGGCACAGGAGGCCTTTAGGACGCCCAAGATGGCCTCCAAGACGGCCCTGGAGCATTCCAAGAGGGCCCCACGTCGGCCCATGGAGGCCCCCCAAACGGCTTCCGACGGGGTCAAAGACACGCGGAATGGGGGCCCCCGGGCGGCTCGGGGCCCCCGGGCGACTCGAGGCCCCCCAAACGGCTTCCGACGGCGTAAAAAGCCAAAATCATGGATGCCTTATGGTGTTTTAAAGATTGTTGATTTTTTTAAAGCCTCCAAGAGGGCCTCCAGGAAGGCCCGAAAAAAGCCCAAATCATTTATTTCCCATGGGTTTTTGAAGGATTGTGGCATTTGCTTTTTGTCTGCCTTCCGACTGCCCGAGACGACCCAAGTGCCCCCAAAGATCGCCCAAGAGGCCCAAGACACGGCCCCAACAGGCCCCCAAGACAGCCCAAGGGGTCTCCAAGACGCTCAAGATGGCCTCCAAGACGGTCCAAGAGCCCTCCAAGACATCCTCCAAGAAGGCCCGAAAGGGTCAAAATGGCCTCCAGACTCCAGACGGCCAAGATGACCTTCAAGATGCCCACGTGTTCCCCAAAGGCTTTCCAAACCGATTCGGGGAACACATGGTCTGATAGCTTCGCAGGTCGGGCCTCAACGTTCGGCCACATAGGCGCTTCCAAAAAGGCAGGGGGCGGCGGTGATTCGCCGTAGGCGTCTCGATCCGCCGCCCCCTGTCGATTCATCGCAGGAGTGCCTGGCGTGCCAAACGATATGGTTTTGGTTTTGGTTCTTCTTCCAACAGAACTCCCCCTGGGGCTTCGGCCCGTCCCGCCGGGGTCCCGGGAGGTTGCCGAAAACCTGGTTGCAAAGGTTTTTCCTGCTCCAGACGGCTCCAAGACGGCCCAAGATGGTCTCCACAATGCACCCAAGACGGCCAAGATGGCTTCCAAGACGGCTCAGATGGCTCCAAGATGCCTCCAAGACGAGCCAAGATGCATTCAGCACGGCCTAAGATAGCCTCAACATGGCCCTAGACGGCCCAAGAGGCCCCCAAAGGCCTCCAAGACGGCCCAAGAGGCCTCCAAGAGGTCCTCCAGGAAGGCCCGAACAGGCCAAAAACATTGATTTTCCTAAGGTGTTTGACGGATTTTCAAAATTGCTTCTTTTCTGCCTTCCGACGGCCCGAGACGGCCCCAGAGACCCCAAAGATCGCCGAACGATCGCCCAAGAGGCCTCCAAGATGGCCCCAGAACGGCCCAAGAGGGCCCCAAGACGGCCCCAAGAGGCCCCCAAGACGGCACAGGAGGCCTTAAGACGCCCAAAATGGCCTCCAAGACGGCCCTGGAGCATTCCAAGAAGGCCCCAAGTCGGCCCATAGAGGCCCCCCCAAACGGCTTCCGACGGCGTCAGACGGACCAGGAGCCCACCAAGACGGCCGAACATGGCCCTAAGATGACCCAAGACGGCCCAAGAGGCCTCCAAGAGGGCTTCCAGGAAGGCCAGAAACATGCCCAAATCCTTGATTTCTCATTGGTTTTGAAGGATTGTGGCATTTGCTTTTTGTCTGCCTTCCGACGGCCCGAGACGGCCCAAGTGCCCCCAAAGATCGCCCAAAAGGCCCAAGACACGGCCCCAAGAGGCCCCCAAGACGGCCCAAGAGGCCTCCAAGACGCTCAAGATGGCCTCCAAGACGGTCCAAGAGCCCTCCAAGACGTCCTCCAAGAAGGCCCGAAAAGGTCAAAATGGCCTCCAGACTTCCAAGATGACCACTTGTTCCCCGAAGGCTTTCCAAACCGATTCGGGGAGCACACGGTCCGATAGTTTCGCAGGTCTGGCCTCAATGTTCGGCCACATAGGTGCTTCCAAAAAGGCATGGGGCGGCGGTGATTCGCCGCAGGCGTCTTCAATCCGCCGCCCCCTGTTGCTGGCAACAAGGGTGCCTGGCGTGCCAGACTATATGGCTTTCGGTGTTGGTTCTTTTTCCAAAAGAACTCCCCCCAAGGCTTCGTCCCGTCCCGCCGTCCACCCGGAAAGGATCTCAAAACGCGTCCGTCGTGCCTCTGGTTCCTCCAGTTGGCCCAAGATGGCGTCCAAGACGGCCAAGATGGCCCAGGATGGTCTCCAAGACGTCTCCAAGACGGTCCAAGATGGCCTCCAAGACGGCTAAGATGGCCCCAAGATGCCTCCAAGACGGCCCAAGATGGCCTCAAGATGGTCTACGACGGCCTAACAGGCCCGCAAGAGGCCTCCAAGATGGCCCAAGAGCCCTCTAAGACGTCCTCCAGGAAGGCCCGACGAGGCCAAAATCTTTAATTGCCCTAAGGTGTTTGATGGATTTTGGCATGTGCCCCTCTTCGGCTTTCCGACGGCCCACGACGGCCTAGAAGGCCCCCAAGATCGTCCAAGAGGCCGCCCCATGACGGCCCAAGTGGCCCCCAAGACGGCCCAAAGAGGGCTCCAAGACGGCCCCAGAGGCCTCCAACACGCCCAAGATGGCATCCAAGACGCCCAAGATGGCCTCCGAGACGGCCCCGAAGCGCCCCAAGAGGGCCCAAAGTCGGCCCAGAAAGGCCCCCCCAAACGGCTCCCGACTGCGTCAGACGTGCCAGGAACCCACCAAGATGGGCGAAGTTGGCTCGAAGCTGGCCCAAAGAGGCCACCAAGAGGGCATCCAGGAAGGCCAGAAGAGGCCCAAAACATTGATTATCCTAAGGTTGTTGTCGGATTTTGACAATTGCTTCTTTTCGACCTTCCGACGGCCCGAGACGGCCCCAGAGCCCCCAAAGATCGCCGAAAGATCGCCCAAGAGGCCTCCAAGATGGCCCCAGAACGGCCCAAGAGGGCCCCAAGACGGCCCCGAGATGCCCCCAAGACGGCACAGGAGGCAATTGAGACGCCCAAGATGGCCTCCAAGACGGCCCTGGAACATTCCAAGAGGGCCCCAAGTCGGCCCATAGAGGCCCCCCAAACGGCTTCCGACGGCGTCAGACGGACCAGGAGCCCACCAAGACGGCCGAACATGGCCCTAAGATGGCCCAAGACGGCCCAAGAGCCCCCCAAGAAGGCCCGAAAGGGTCAAAATGGCCTCCAGGCGGCCAAGAGGACTTTCAAGATGCCCACGTGCTCCCCGAAGTCATTCCAAACCGATTCGGGGAACACATGATCCGATAGCTTGAAGGTCTGGCCTCAACGTTCGGCCACATAATTAGGCGCTTCCAAAAAGGCAGGGGGCGGCGGTGATTCGCCGTAGGCGTCTTTGATAAATGCAGAGTGAGAAGGTGAGGGAGGGAAAAAGAGAGGAGGGACGAGGGCGAATGAAGATCACATCAGTCGGAGCGCCCCAGATCGGCGGCACTGGCCAGAGGCCACTACAATACTCAAAAAAATACTTTCCATACTAGTTTTGACTATTTTTGAATATTCCTCCTGTGGAGGGACAGGCCCGACTTCAGACTAGGAGGACCAGAAAGAGGTCAAGGAGCAGCCAGAGGATGCCCGGCGGGGGAAGAGAGGAGGAGGATCAGGAGCAGAGGGAGGAGAAAGAGTGGGAAGCAGGAGCAGGATCAGGGGCAAGATCAAGAACAGGATCAGGATAAGAGGGAGGAGGAGGATCAGGAGCAGGATCAGGAGCAGCAGAGTGGGAAGTAGGGGAAAGAGAAAACCGACGAGGGAGGGACACACTCCGGAGGATCGCCGAAGCTGGCTCGCAGCAAGCGGGAACCATGATTCCCCCATGTCCAAAGAGATAGGGATTTCGAATGTTCCGCATCCAGTTCCCAAGGAGGCCATCGGAAAGCGAATCGAACCACTCGGCGTAGCCCCCGATTATGAGCTTCCTCGCTAAGCTAAATGTTCAAACAAGTTTTTAAGCATGATGATGCACACCCTGCAGCTCAGAGCAAGAAGCCTGGCCCAATCCAACGAAACTCCCCTCCTCGTCCTCCTCCTCCTCCTCCTCCTCCTCCTCCTCTGGCTGCTCCTCCTTTGTGGTCCCCCCCTCCTCCTTCCCAGCCCCCTCCTCAACCACTCCCTTCCGACCCCGCCCAGCGTCCTCCCCGACGCGCCCACCCCCCGGAGGGGCACACGCACGGGGGGACCGGCTCGTGGGGGGCGGGAGGCATCGACCCGGAATCGGCGATGCGTCGCGGGCAGATCGGCGACAGGCCCCCGATAGCGAGTCCGCACGTTCCTGGGCGAGAAGGGCCATCGGGCCCCACATCGGCGATGAATGCGCGATAGGGGGGGTGCAAATCATGACCGGCGGCATGTGCGCGGCCCAGCGGGGGGGCCAGGGACGTAATGAAATAAGAGGAGGCGAACGTTCCTGGGCGAGGTGGCCCCACATCGGCAATGAATGCGCGATGGGGGGTCGATGCGCTCCCCTCTGAGCCGATGCCCCCCCTGCGTAACGTTGCCTTTGAGCTTCAGCTGGGCGGGACACCGACCTGGAATCGGCGACGCGTCGCGTGCAGATCGGCGACAGGCCCCCGACAGCGACGTCCGCATGCGGGGGGGGGGCCATCGGGCCTCTCTCGGCGATCACTGCGCGATTGGGGGTCGATGCATCCCTCCAGACCGTTGCCGCCGTCGCAGGCACCGTGGTCATCGCCGTCTTCGCCGTCGCTGTCGCCGTCGCCGTCACCGTCGCCGTCGCCGTCGCCGTCGCCGTCGCCGTCGCTGTCGCCGTCGCCGTCGCCGTCGCCGTCGCCGACGTTGTCGCCGTCGCCGTCGCCGACGCCGTCGCCGTCGCCGTCGCCGTCGTCGTCGTCGTCGCCGTCGCCGTCGTCGTCGTCGTCGTCGCCGTCGTCGTCGTCGTCTTCGTCGTCGTGGCCGCCGCGGCCGCGGGGGCCGCCGCCACCGCCGCAGCCGCCGCAGCCGCCGCCGTCGTCGTCGTCGTCGTCGTCGTCGATGTATTCCCCCCTGAGCCTGGCCCACCCCCTTGGGCGCGCGAGAGGAGCGCGAGACGCGGAGCCTGGGGGCGGTAGGCGGCACTGCAGGTCGCCTTCGGCCACCTGCCAGCCGTCCTCGCACCCCCGCCGTCGGCGGTTCCTCCGCGCGCGCTGGCGCAGAGGGGGGAGGGGGCGAGGCGTGGAGGAGACGAGGAGGGGGAGGCGACGAGGGGTGAGGGGAGGGGAGAGGGGGGGAGGCGACGATGAGGGGGGGAGGGGAGAGGGGAGGCGACGAGGGGTGAGGGGAGGGGAGAGGGGAGGGGAGGCGACGAGGGGCGAGGGGAGGGGAGGGGGGGGTCGGTCGGCTGCAGACCGATGGCGCTCAGCACTGCGCGTGTGCAGGTTATTGATAACATGTGCGCACTGATGCAGAGGACCTGGGAAGGAAGCGGCTTACCGATCCTCTGCAGACCGATGGCGCTCAGCACTGCGCGTGTGCAGGTTATTGATAACATGTGCGCACTGATGCAGAGGACCTGGGAAGGAAGCGGCTTACCGATCCTCAGGTCGAACGAGTGTCGTGAAATTCCAGGTAGGGATGCGGGAGGGGAGGGCGATGAGAGAGGGGGAAAACATCACATGCCTATGGCAGGAGAAGGCTGAGAGTCAGTCGACCCGTCCCAACCCGGAACCCGCATGACTCCTTGACCACGATTACTTCAGCTCTTCTACATCTTCTTCCGCCTGCGCTCCTGCCCTGAGAAGCTGGGCGGCCTTCATCGAACTCAGGTGATGACGACCTCTTAAAGAAGTCACTGCTATATAGACCTATATAAACATAAATATGGAGAGATCCGGAAGAAAACTTTGCTCCGGAAGCTGCTCTTGTATTCACCTCGGCGTCCTTGCCAGGTGTCCTCGACGGAGATGAGGGAGGGGGGAGGGCGGAGGGGGGGACGAGAAGGGGGAAGGGGGGGCAACGAGACGCGAAAGGGTGGGAGAGACGAGGAAAATCGGAAGAAAAGGGGGGAGGGGGGGGGACGAGGGAGGGGGAGGGAGGGGGGGGGGAATTGCGAGGGAGTGGGAGGCAGGGACGGAGGTGTAAACAGGAGGACAGCGAGGAGAGGAGAAGGGAGAGCGGGGCGGGGGAGGGCAGGTGCAGGGCGTCTGCGCTGCGAACACGGATCGCCCGATCGGGAGCTCGGGAGACATCCATTCCCCTTAGCAGAATCAGACCAGTCCATTGTTCGGCACTCGTGTAAAAGCTCCATCGGCGACGGGAAGGAGGGAGCGGGGGGGATCGACTCCATCGTGCCCCGATCATTGGATGCTGGAGTTTTCCAGTCGCGACCGACGAGATCAGTCTCTACCGATTCTGCCTCAAACTCCAGGGTCGGTCGCGACCGATTTTGAAATCGGTCGCGACCGCGTTAGAGCGCCGACCTGTCGCCACCGATGCCTCGGTGACGAGGAGGGGGGAGGGGGAGCGACTCCGTCGTGCCCCTGGCAAGGCAGAAACCGACCTGAGCGACGATCAGAAACGGGTCTTGCGCGAGATGTCGTAGCGACCCTGCGCCAGGTCGGGGCCGGCTCAGTCAGCTCCGGGCCGGGAAACCGGACCGAATCGCAACGTCTGTCGGGTCGGGCCGCGTCAGCACGGAATCGGACTCGAATCGGCTGGGCCGCGCCAAAATGCAGCGCCATGCAAACGTCGGGCCGTATCGGACCCTCGGAACACCAGCACCTACTCGGACCGAGCTGGCCGAAATCGACGTCGGATCGGATCGAAATGTACGCTGGGGGGGGAAGGGTTTGGACGCCCGAAATGTGCACGGAAAACATGATGGGTACCATGCCCAGCATCACATGCTGCCCAAAACCCACAGCGGCCGCTGTTGGGGAGGCGGCCTTCTGTCTCAAATGGACACCGTCCGCGGCGACACCTACAGCGAGTCCTGCTCAAAGTGAAGAGGAACTGCTGTCGGAGGTTGTGTCCATTATTTCCGTACCCATGTCGGTCGTCCCGAGAAGAGAGGGACGGGGACGGCAACCCCCATCACCTGGCACGCCGTGCGGTCCTGCGCCCGCCATGGCCGTCCATGGGCTGCTGCCCCTGGAAGCGCTCGCGGCCCGCGGCCGCTGCCTCCGCCGCCGCCGCCGTCATCGTCGTCGTCGACGTGGTGAGGGGGCATGCTGGGGGAGTCCAGCTCAGAGGGAGGAAACGTCGATTCTGAATCAGCGATACGTCGTCCATGGATCGGCGATGGGCCCCCAGCAGCGAATCCGAATGCTCCTGGGCGGGGTGGGCTATCGGGCCTCTATTTGCGATTCATGGGCGATTGGGGGTCGATGCGTCCGCCACTGAGCCTATTCTCCCTCCCCAACGTTGACGCCGTCGCCGACGCCGTCGTCGTCGCCCCGACGACAAAAACGATCACGCTTCTGGCCCCCTCGTTGGGCCCCGCTAAGGAAGCTTTCGTCGCCACGGGGCGGCACGCGACCCGCGAGAGTGGGCGTGCTCGGACTGAGACCTCCTGCGGCCATCGGGGCCGTCAAAAAGCGACCTTGACCGCGCCGTCGGAAGTACGGCTGTGCCTGCTCCTCCTCCCTTCCCTCAAGCCTCGCCCGCCTCCGCCACCACGAATTCTTCCACCTCCAGGCATTTCCGCCGACAGCCTGTCCAGGGTGGACGGCCCCTCGCCCGCCTCCCTCCTTCTCCTCCTCCTCCCTGTTCCTCGTTCCTCCTCCTCCTCCTCCTCCTCCTTTCTCCTCCCCCTCCTCCTCCTCTTCCTCATCTTGCTCCTCCTCCTCCTCTTCTTCTTCATTGTATTGGTAGTGCTCGCGGTATTCTTCTTAGTATTATCAGCATTGCCAGTTGTATTATTACTTGTTTAGTGTGAATAATTCTGGTTGTGACTGCTTACTGGGATTACTATTATGACTGAGCTCCTTCGTCTTCTTCTTGCTAAAATTGTTATTACTCTGAATATGAATACAAGTGAACTCATTGATAATAATATAACTATGTGTTCCTCCTCCGCCCTCCGATTCCTCCTCCTCCTCCCTCCCCCGCTTTTTCCCACCTCCTTTACCTCCTCCGCCTCCTCCTCCTCCTCATCCTCCTCCAACTCTTGCTCTTCTTGCACCTCCGCCTCCTCCTCCTCCTCCTCCTCATCCGCCCTCCTCCGCCTCCTCCTCCTCCTCCTCCTTGTCCTCCTCCTCCTCCTTCCTCCTCCTTGTCCTTCCTCCTTTCCTCCACCCAAGTTCAGTCTCGAGCGGGCCACATTAACTACAGAGCTGGACCCGACTCGTGCGAGAACAGAACGCAGGCAGTGGCAGCTGGGCTGCCAAGGCGTGCGAGGTGGGGTGTGGCTCAGGGACGGCCCGAAGCGTCCCCGCTCCCGCGGTAAAGAATCCCCGGGGCTCTGCTAACCGTTTGACTAGCTCTAATGCAGCTCTAATCCACCTCATCCTCCTCCTCCACCTCCTCCTCCTCCTCTTCCTCCTCCACCTCCTCCTCCTCTTCCTCCTCCTCCCTCCTCCTTGTCCTCCTCCTCCTCGTCGTCCTCCTCCTCCTCCTCCTCCTCCTCCTCCTCCTCATCCTCATCCTCATCAGCATCATCAGCATCATCATCATCATCATCAGCGTCATCAGCATCATCAGCATCATCAGCATCATCATTATCATCATCATCATCATCATCAGCATCAGCATCACATCATCATCATCATCGTCATCATCATCATCATCATCATCATCATCATCATCATCATCATCATCATCATCATCATCATCATCATCATCGTCATCATCATCATCCATCATCATCATCATCATCATCATCATCATCATCATCATCATCATCATCATCATCATCATCATCATCATCATCATCATCATCATCATCATCATCATCATCATCATCATCATCATCATCATCATCATCATCATCAGCATCATCATCATCATCATCCCTCCTCCCTCCTCCCTCCTCCCTCCTCCCTTCTCCCTCCTCCTTCCGCCCTCCTCCTTCCTCCGTCCTCCGTCCTGTGTCTTCCGTCCTCCGTTTTCCGTCCTTCGTGTTCCGTCCTCCGTCCTCCGTCCTCTGTCTTCCTTCCTCCGTCTTCCGTCCTCCCTCCTCCCTCTTCCCTCCTCCCTTTTCATTTCTCCTCCTTCTCGCTCCTCCCTCCTGCCTCCTCCTCCTCCTCCTCCTCCTCCTCCTCCTCCTCCTCCTCCTTGTCCTCCTCCTCCTCCCCTTCCTCCTCCCTCCTCCTCCTCCCTCCTCCTCCTCCTCCTCCTCCTCCTCCTCCTCCGTCCTCCTCCTCCTCCTCCTCCTCCTCCTCCTCTTCCTCCTCCTCCTCCTCCTCCTTCTCCTCCTCCTCGTCCTTTTCCTCTTTTTCCTCCTTTTCCTCCTTTTTCTCCCTCCTCCTCCTCAGCCGCCGCCTCGGCTGCGAGGTCCTTTTCAACACACAAGGTGTTGTTGCAGGACCCCGTCCATCGGGACAGCTGCCATGCACGCCGGCCGCCGCTTTCGCTCCTGGCATGCTCCAGCTGACCGCGCTCACGAGGCAGATCTGGGACCCTCCCCGAGGCTCACACGCGCTGTGTTTCGGCGACTGGGCTATTGTGCGCGCGTGCCGCGCGCCTTGGCTCAAGGACGTCGCGTACGTGGCCAAGCACAGTTTGCACTCGGACGCCGACATCACCTTGGCCTCTGTCAATGCCCCAGCGGTTCCGCCTGGCATCTGGCAGCCACCAGATGTCGCCCCCGCGGACCCTGTTCACGGCTCTCGGCGTCGTTGCGCCCGCTGTCGAAGCGGCTCTGCCCAAGGGGATGAGCAAGCACGCAGAGGAGGTGGGCATGCGCCCTGCTGCAGCAGCCCCCACCTCGCCCGACATGCCGCAGCCGCCGCCGACAGTTTCGCCACGATCTGGAAAACGCCACAGGATCTGCCAGCGAAGGATCTCGGACATTCTCTCGCAGTACGACCCCGACTCTTTGTTCAGGATCGGCTCCTGGCTGACCAAGTAAAAGTCTCGGAGGACATGCTCTATTTCAAGGTGTGCAAGAAATGAAGTGTCCAACCGTCTCCTCTCTATGATGGGTCGCCCTCCTGATGAGATCTGTCTTTCCCTTCGTTCAGAATGTAGCTGAATGGCGCGCAGCGCTTGTGCAGGCTCTCTCGTCGTGGGGCGCCCCCATTCGCTCCCCCCGCGGGCTCTTTTTGCTTTTGCCCCCCACCCAACACCTCTCAACAGGTATGTTTTCTGATGCTCTGCCCACCACGGGGCCTTCCAGTGTCCATCGGAACCCGCCTCGCGCCATGCCCCTCGTCGTACATACACACACAGACACACCTCCCCCCGTATATGCTTCGCATACCCATCTAGCCTGCGGTCCGTTGTTTCGGCTGGCCCGACTCAACAAAGAAGGCTGGAGGTCTGGTAACAAGCAGCGCCAGGTAGGAACGACCAGCGCCGGCCGCACTGGAACTCTGCCAGGGCAGCGGGTTACGGCTATGCTTCGCATACCCATCTAGCCTGCAGTCCATTTGTTTCGGCTGGTCCGACTCAACAAATACGGCGGGAGTTCTGGTAGCACGCCGCACTAGGTCTGGAAGATCTTGTACCGCCCACCTCGACTGGTGGCTCTTCTTGAACGCATTCGCACTGGAGGGTTGGAGGGGGTGGGAGGAGAGAAGAGAAGAGGTGGAGGAGAATAGTGCGTATCCTTGAGATTGCCTGCTTGTTGGCGGCGCCCATCCACACTAGCGCGTCGCTCTGGGGTGCGAATGAGAAATAGCATGCCGTGCCCTCGTGGCCTGCGCCAGCGGCCGCCCGCGCCATCTGCCGCCCCTTCCCGTTCCTCCCCCCCTCTTCCAGGCCCATCCTCCGCCCCGCTTTCCCTCTCATCCACCCGGCCCCTGAACTTCCCTAGGTTTGTTCCGTCGCCAGAACCGGCGCCCCAAGCGGGGCGGCGGGTCACCGAGTCGCCTGTGTTCGGTGGGCTGGGGGATTAGTCGGCGGCGGGTACGGCGGCGGCGGGCAATCCGTCCTCCTCGTAGGGCAGGGGGAGCCGAACTGGGATGTTGGGGGAGGGAGAGAAACAGCTTCACGACGGCGACGACGGCCAGCGCGCGGGCCGCTTTCGCCCCAGGGGGCCGCCCGCCCGTGCGAGGGGAGCTTCAAGGTCCTCGCCTGGTCCCATTGCCTCCCCCCCCTTGCGCTTTTCTCTCTCCCTCCTCCCCAGTCCCAGGGCTGGTAGCCCAAGCCGGCTTTTGATGTGGGGCTGCTAGCCAGGGCGGGTCCCCGTTAGCATCCCCCATAAACAGGCTGCGAGTTGGGGTTTCCCCAAGCAATGGGTGTCCCCCATTGGCAGTACCAAATGCGGCCAACGGCCCTGAGGGACTGTTCAATGGCGGCCCGCTCGCTGACCTGGCTGTTTGGTCAGTGATCCTCCCCCTCCTCCCCCTCCTCCCCCCCTCCTGTTTCCTTCCCCTCCCCCCCCTCCTCCCCCTCCTCCCCCTCCCCCCCCTCCCCTCCACCCGCCTCCTCCTCCTCCTTCTCCTCCGTAGCCAGTTTGGCTCAACCGATCGCACGGCCTCGCCCGCGCGCGCCACCTTTTCGGCGAGGCGCAGCTGCGGGGTGTCGGGGCCAGAAAGGGTTCCCTCGGCCGTCGGCGCCTCTCTCGTGGAGGCCGCCGTTCGGGCCGCGGTGCTGGCTGGGGCACCGCGCCGCACGGTTGCGGCCGTCACGAGGTCCGCCATCTCCGCTACGCTCTTCGCGGGCGGGGAGCGGCCGCCGAGTACGGCCGCGGCCGAGCTTGCTGGTGCGGCCGCCGCCCCCGACGACGACGCGACGCTTGCTGCGCGGCCTGCCGCTGCTGCGGCGCAGACGGCGCGGCGCCGGCGTCGACGCCAAGCCCTCGCTGTTCGGCGAGCGGCGGAGGCGTCACCCACTGCGGCGGATGGCGGAGGAGGCGATGCTGGAGGTGCGGGCAGGGGTCTTGAGCTCGTGCAGGTGCAACTGGAGGAGGGGCCCGCTGCCATGGAGGAGGTGTCGGACGTGCTGGACGACGAGTGGGCCGACTCGGCACCCGTGCAGCGCGCGCGGCCCTCTCCCAGGGCGTGCCACGCTGCGGGACCGGCTCAAGGTGGCGGCTGCTCGGCGGCTGCGGCTGGCGGCGCGGGCGCGGTGGCGCTGGAGCCATCGGCCCCCGCGGAGTCGGCGGCAGACCCCTTCCTCGGTTTCTCAGTGGATGATTTCGAGGCGAGACGCGACCTGATGAAGAGGGCGGCGGCGATCGTCGCTCTTGGGCGCTAAGGTGGTGAGGGGGCGATGCGGGCCCCCCGTGCACATAGGACCGCATTAGGCTTCGTCTTGTACTTCCTGGTGAGATTCTGTGTTTGCAGCATCTCCAGCCGCCGCTGCTCCAGATGATATCAGGCTGTGGAGCGTTGAGTTTAAAAACCGTCCTCCTCCTCCTCCTCCTACGACTACTACGACTACTACTATTACCACCACCACTACTACTTCCACTACTACTACTACTACTACTACTACTACTACTACTACTACTACTACTACTACTACTACTACTACTACTACTACTACTACTACTACTACTACTACTACTACTACTACTACTACTACTACTACTACTACTACTACTACTACTACTACTACTACTACTACTACTATACTACTACTACTACTACTACTACTACTACTACTACTACTACTACTACTACTACTACTACGCTACTACTACTACTACTACTACTACTACTACTACTACTACTACTACTACTACTACTACTACTACTACTACTACTACTACTTTCAATACTACTCCTACTACTACTA
>CAUYUJ010019161.1:116432-186012 GCA_963575745.1 Prorocentrum cordatum
CGCGACCCACCCGCGCCCCGCCTCGCGACCGGCCCCGCCTCACGACCCATCCGCGACCCTACCGCGACCCTCCGGCGACCCGCCCCGCAACGTCGTCGGCGCCAATGGCGGATTCGTCACATTGGCTTTCGAGCCTGGCACACCGCCGGCGAGCATGGCTCATTCACTTTTATCCGCCACTGCGCGGGTTATTGTATTGCGGGGTGTCCCACGTAGAAGCCTCGCCACGGCCGAAATAAGCTGGCGAAGATTGCGCGCATAATGACGAAGAAGGGTGGCCTCGATCCCCCACTCGGTGTTTCGGGGATGGACAGAACCCCCTTTAGCAAAACGTGGTTTAGTGAAAACGACCTCGGGCCCAAATCTGGCGGGCGAAAGCCTGGAAACTGACGGCCACGGCGCCCTCTCGAGAACCGAAAACGGACAATTCACTAATCGACGTGTCACTATTGGGGGTTCTGTCCAGCCCCGAGTGTTGATGTTTTGGGGGGCAGAGTCGTGGATAATGTGGTTCAATTCAGCTATGCTTTGCGCCCTGAGCGCCCGCAATCACCCATAGTAGCAGCAACGCCCATGATCTTTGGGAGGGCCGCGCGGATGTTACCCACTCGCGCGCGTATAGCGCGCGCCGGAATCACCGCCAGGGGGCGCCAGCGCTTATTCAAACAATACACACCGACATCCAGAAGTTAAGTGTCATATCGGTGCTGTCATTCGATCGCCATCATCGTCACCAACAACAACAGCATCACCATCAACATCCAGATTTTCACCCTCATCATCATGATCGCCACCACCACCATCATCACCACCATCATCAGCATCAGCAGCAGCATCATAAGCATCATCATCATCAACAGCACCAGCATCAGCATCATCCTCATCATCATCACCATCGTCGTCAGCATCACCACCACCATCACTTCCACCTTCACCACCACCACCATCATCGTCAGCATCATCATCGCCACAACCATCACAACCATCTCAACCATCATATTCATGGTCGTCCTCGTCATCGTCCTCGTCATCGTCATCATCGTCGCCATCATCATCAGCATCGTCATCCTAATCCTCATCACCAACAGCAGCAACAACACCAGTATCATCAACATCATCAGTATCATTCTCCCCATCATCCTCATCATCATCATCCTCGTCATCATGTTTCTCTTTATTGTCATATCCATCCTCATCCACATCCTCATCAAACTAATCACCGCCATCATGGATGGCATCACGTTTTACAAACGCTACCAAAGAGCTTTGTGTGCGCATGCGCGCCAGGTTTAGCTTGCCTTGCTTTGCAGGCTGGCAAGGACCCCAATGCTTCAACAGCAGGACAACGCGGATCCAAGCTAAATTCCACCATCCTGTCGGGCTAAGGTGGTCTGGCGATTTCTTTCCTCTTCCAAACGCCCTTTGCTTTCCAGGAGGTTTACCTCCTCCCTCCTCCCTGTTTTTCCAGACAGTCCTGTGGTGTTGGGTCCTCGTTCTGAAGAGACAGCGCCCCGGTCTCACCTCACCTCATCTCCCGAACTCCTCCCTATCCTCTCTCCTCCCATCCCTACCTTTGCTCTCCTTGCGGCGTCATCACCATCACTATCGTGGGCGTCATCGCCATCATCGTCGGCACCATCGCCATCATCGGCGTCATCAACATCGCCATCGTCAGCGTCGTGCCTCTGTTCTCCGCATGTTTGTTTTTTTTTTTGCACGTCTCTGCATGGACGCTCAGGCCGCACCTGGCAAACATCAATTTCGCTTGCACTTCTGACTGATGCGTTTTCCCGGCAGCCCGCAATCCCAGCATCAGCCCCCAAGCAAAGGCCCGCATCTCAACACCATCAGGCGTACCGAACAAGCTACCTCGATCGCCGTGCACCTGAATGGTCTCAAAACGTCCACACACGTAGAGGAGCAATCCTGCGAACGATTGTCACTCCGCCGTGCCCTTTAAGGGCCTCTTCGTCAGCAACGGGTTTTGGCCGGCTCGTCCAAGCAAGAGGCACGTCAGACAGCCAGCGTTGTTTAAAAAGTGACCTCGGAACGTGGCCAGGCGGCCGCTGTGGATTACCCTACAGCGTTCACGCCGATGTCAGGGCGGACGAAGAAAGAGGAAGGAGGAGAAGGAGGAGGAGGAGAAACGAGGCGCCTCTGTTCTCCGAGTGCCCACCATTTCGGCACACCCCTCACACGCTTCGTGGCCCCACAGGGAGCTCCACCGAAGGCTCCAAAAAGCAGGGTCCGCATGCGTCAACGCCACCAATTCTGGCGCACCCGCACACCGTTCGTGGCCCCACATGGATCTCCACCGAAGGCCCCAGTGGCAGGGTCCGCATGCAGTTCCACCCCCATGTCGGCGCGAACCTCATAAGGTTCGTGGCCCCATAGGGTGCTCCACCGAAGACCCAAGCGGGAGGGTCCGCATGCAGTTCCACCCCCATGCCGGCGCTCCCCTCACACGTTTCGTGGCCCCATAAGGTGCTCCGCCGAATGTCCCAGTGAGAGGGTCCGCATAGAGCTCCACCCCATCTCGGCGCACCCCTGGCGCGGCTCGTGGCCCCATAGGGAGCTCCGCCGAAGGCCTCGGTGGCAGGGTCCGCATGCACTTACACCTCCATTTCGGCGCATCCCTCACACGCTTCGTGGCCCCATAGAGAGCTCCACCGAAGGCACTGGTGGGAGGTTCCGCATACAGCTCCACCCCATCTCGGCGCACCCCTGACGCGGCGCGTGGCCCCATAGGGAGCTCCGCCGAAGGCCTCAGTGGCAGGGTCCGCATGCAGTTGCACCTCCATTTCGGCGCATCCCTCACACGTTTCGTGGTCCCATAGGGTGCTCCACCGAAGGCCCCAGTAGCCCGAAAAGGGCGCGATTTCGCCGTCAATGAGCACCGCCTGCGTGTCCTTACCAGGGAGAGGCAGCTTGCCGATGTCGCCTGGAATCAAGGTCTTGCCGGCGCTGGTTGGCGCGAGGTCCGCAATCAGCCTGAGCTCACGCGCGCGCCCAGGCGGGGCGCTCCCCCCAACTCGCGGGCCCCGAACGCGCCATTGCCAAGCCGTCTCCCGTGGGCCACGGGAGTGCGCTCTTCCTCTACTGTGGCAAATAGCCCTCCGCTGAGCAGCTGCTCGGCGAAGAGGCCCGACTAGTCATCTTTGCAGTGCGCTCTGGCTGAGGCCTACTCGGGCAACTGCTCGAGCGGCTGCGCGAACTGCGGCTCTTGCCCCATGGCCGCGCGCGCCGAGGGGTTGCAAAAGTCGACGGCCTGGAACAGGAGGAGGAGGAGGAGGACCAGACCAGACCAGACTCCTATGGGGGCATGAATCCACTTCGTGACACACTAGGCGCCCTAGGATCAACATAACTGCCGCGATTTCGGGCCTCCGCCCGCCCTGAGTTCCCAGGGCATCAGAACCCTAAACAACTACCGAAACACAACACACTCTGAAATCAAAAAAGCGCAGCCGGCCCCGAGAGACTTTCCCAGGCCAGAATCACGGAACGACTGAACAACAGACCTGCACACGCTAGACAGGAGGAAGAGGAGGAGGAGGAGGAAGAGAAAGGAGAGGCGGCCTGACAGCGGCAGCCGCGGGGCCTCAAGACGCGAAGCCGTAGTAGACGCAGCCGTGCGCGTAGCCCTCGTACCCCCCGTTCAGGACGGCGTCGGAGCACGCGCGCAGGCCATGGAAGTAGCACAAATTCACACGTACTCAGTGTACAGCGCACAGCGCGACATCGACTCTCAACTTCACCAATGATAGTAGCTCCCACAAGCAATCAGGCACCGCCTCGCTGCCGCCAATTTCCCCAGTCCGCCAAGGACCATGTCAGCCAACATATGCGGACTCATCGCATCGATACGTTAGTAGTCATCGCTGCCGTTCTCGAGAATGATCAGGAGGTTCCTCTCAAGGTGGCCCTTGGGCGGAGCCCCCTCCTTCAGCTGCGCCCCGAGCTGCGCGCAGCAGACGACTGGAAGCGCGAGCTCGTCGAGGTGCGGCATCATCACTTTGCGCTGGCACCCTTGAGCGCGGTCTGGATATTGATAAACGGAAAAGGACACTGCCCGCTCCATGGACTTCTGGCCTGTGCCTCTATCCTCTCCGCCAACTTCATGGCATTCGACTTGCCACCGTTGTAGCCCTCCTTCTCGCAGCCCTGGAAGCTCCCCGCGTCGCGGCACATCGTGCCGAAAGCACGCTCGCAAATCCAGCTGAACAAGAAAAGGGGCATGGTCGCGACATGCTGCGTTACGACTCCCGCAGCCAGCGCGCACGGCGCATCTGTAGTGTGAACAACTGCATACAGGACACGTAGCTGGCACACCGTGAAACACAGTCAACGCACGACATACGCTGGCGTTTACCACGTAAACATCGAAAGCCAGGTGTTGCATCGACAATTCTTGCATCGTCAAGTACTGATCCAAAGAAGCAGCTCGGGCCACATGTAAAAAAGGTGTCTGCAATATCCGACCCCCTCGTTTCTGCCATCTCGCGCACGATAGATCCTGCCTGTTGCTCCGTACTGCATCCGTGCCTCTCACCTGCGGCAGGCTTGATCCCACATGCGCTGCACTGCCCCCTCGCCAATCCCACAACACCACTGGCATCAAACACCATGATCTGAACGATGCGACACGGGCCCGCTTGTACCTGTTGCGCGTAGTCATAAACAAGATGGATGGTAGCATTGAGCTTCGGCCGCCCCCGCAAACTCCTGCTTCGAAGAGTAAGGAGAAGGCCCGCGACAGTCTCGTCCCCGCAATGCGAAATAATACTGACAGCACCCCCCACACCACGAATATATGTTGGGAAGGCCCATATACGCACTGCGCCCCGAGCTCGAAGCGTCTGCTTGTTAACCATCGCCGAAGCACCACGCGATGAGTTTGTGAAGCTGTCTCTTGGGTCATATCCAACTTGCCTGCTCTCGAACTTCATGTGGGCCACCACTGCGTCTGCAGACTTGAACACGAACCATTGCGTACCGATAAGAATTAGCAACGTCACTATAACGAATGCGCACTGCAGCTCAGACACCCTGTCTCTGTCAGTAAGAGAGGATTCCACCATCGCACTTGCATAGTTCCGAAGAAAGTCAAGGATACACGAATACAACAAAGAATGATCAAACCCGAGGAAAGACACGCTCCGTCGCAATTAAGCCGTCGTGGGCACCCGTATGGGCTCTACGGGTCTACCTCCTCAGGTAATAGCACAACACTGGTAGACAGCGACCTTCAGGGGCACGAAAAGGTCACTCAGCACGGACAGGTGCCACGCAAACCCCTGCGGTAATCGATGCACAACACTGTGAGAAATGGAGGAATGTGTGTGAGTGAAACAGTGTTCGGTAGCGGGCGAAGGAGGCCGCGCCTCCAGGTCGACACCGCGAAGGGTGCGCAGGGTGCCGTGCAGCCACAGCCCCTAGAACACCTGGGCCGCGCGGCTGAGGAGGAGGAGGAGGAAGAGGAGGAGGAGGAGGAGGAGGGAGGAGGGAGGAGGGAGGAGGGAGGAGGGAGGGAAGGAGTGAGGAGGGAGCGAGGAGGGAGGAGGAGGGTCGGCTCGGCGCAATCTGATCTGCCCCCACGTGATCATCTCTGGCTTGGCGACCACCTCGCCGCGCAGTGCCGCGAGTTGCCGCGCACCTCACCGCGCACTTCGACGACGGACCCGCGGTCCAACCCAAACACTGCCTTGACCGCGGGCGTCCATGGCACTGCCTCGTCCCCGCGGGACTCGGGGCGATCTCGAGTTGACACCCCTTGGCCAGTGTCGTCGGCTCCCCTTGGGCTTGGGAGTAGCAAGCGGCGGAACATTTTTGCCAGCCTCGTCGGAGGGACCCGCTCCCTCCCCTCTCCATCCCCGATAGTGGCCCCCTGAGTCTGGCGGCGGCTGCGCTTTAGCTCTCTTGCGCCTTCCACTGGCGTTGCGCTTCTCCGCCCTTGCAAACGATTCCGCCCCCGCGGGGCCACCAGTTTTCTCTGTCTCCGCGGCAGTTGGCCCCGCTCGTGGCTTCCCCTGTTGCAGGCCGGCACGCTGGGCGCCTCATCCCGCTCGGGCGCCCCGTTGAGGCCGTCGCCCCACTCCCTCATCTGGGCCCTGAGTGGGAGGCCTGGGCTCCGGGGAAAGAGAGTCTGCCCTGCCTGGGCACTCGGCCCCGCGGGCGGCCCGCGGGCGGTCCGCCCCTTCCCCCTGCGCGGGGGGACCAACGCCGCGCAGGGCGGGCCCAGGCACTTGCGTTTAGATGCTGGCGGCCCCCCCTCGCTCTCCGCGAGGATGCAGAATGGCGACCCGATGCGCTATAACGTGCGTGCGCGTGGGGTTGGGGGGGGCGGGGGCCACCGCCTCAACCAAGCCCAAACAGCTTCCGAAGGCGCAATCGCAATTGCTGTTTTTCCCCGCCACGCTCCGCTCACCGGGTAGTACAGTCATCATCATCATCATCATCATCATCATCATCATCATCACCACCACCATCATCATCATCATCATCGTCATCATCATCATCATCATTATCATCATCATCATCATCATCATCATCATCATCATCATCATCATCATCATCATCATCATCATCATCATCCAGATCATCATCCAGATCATCATCATCATCATCACCATCACCATCACCATCACCATCATCATCATCATCATCATCATCACCATCACCATCACCATCACCATTATCATCGCCATCGCCACCATCATCATCATCATCATCATCAGCATCATCACCATCATCATTACTATCACCATTACAATCACCATTACTATCACCGTCACCATCACCATCATCATAATCAGCATCATCGCCATCATCAGCATCATCACCATCATCATCATCAGTATCAGCATTCCTACCCATCGGTCGGAAGAAGTAGGTAGAAGCATGAAGTAGGAAGGCGCTGGAAATAGATTGGGTTTCCGCCCGCCTCCTGAAGAGGGGGGAAGAGGGAAACCCCCTCGACTCTTGAAGTAGGAAGGCGCTCAAAGTAGATTGGAATCCGGGAATCCAAAAATACCTACTTTCAACGACCGATGGGTGTCAGTATCAGCATCCTCAACAACAGTACCACCATGATTACCGTCGTCGTCGCCAATAAACATCGTCATCAACATCATTAGTATCATCGATATTGTTCACAACATCATCATCAGCATCATCGGCGTCGTCGTTGTCCTTGTCGTTGTCGACGGCAACATTGACATCATCATTACCTTCGCCATCCCTATCACCAACACCATCAGCATCATCATCATCAGAACCATCAGCATCAGCATCATCAGCATCGTCAGAAACATCAGCATCAGCATCGGCATCATCAGCATCATCATCACCATCAACGTCATAATCACCAGCATCAGCATCAGTATCATCATCAACAGCAGCATCTTCGGAATCGTCATCATCATCGTCCTCATCCTCATCCACATCCTCACCGCCATCATCAGCATCATCAGTCAACAGCATCACCACCACCACCATCAGCATCATCATTTGTCGTCGTCGTCGTCACCATCACCATCACCACCATCATCATCACTAGCATCATCATCTCCACCAACACCATCAGCATCATCAGCATTATCACCGTATCATCATGTTTATATCGGTCAGCATCATCCTCATCACCATCACCACACCACTTCTATGGGAAACGCAGGGGCACTTAGGTCGGGGCTCAGTTCACGGCCGTTTCACCCTCGCGCCCAGGCAGCCCTCCCGAGCGAGAGTAAGCAGTGGGCCCGCATCACCACGTCGGCGCCGAAGGCAGGCACCATCATGATCATCTCCATCACCATCACCATCACCATCACCAGCACCAGCATCAGCATCAGCATCAGCATCAGCATCCTCATCCTCATCCTCATCCTCATCATCATCATCATCATCATCATCATCATCAGTAGCAACAGCAGCAGCAGCATCGTCATTATCAGCATCATCAGCAGCAGCAGGAGCAGCAGCAGCAACATCGCTAACACCACCCCTACCACCTGAGGTTCCCCAAAAGGTGCGATGGTAAACCGAACAATGACTTCGGAATCCCCCAACACGACCTCACCGCACGGCCCGCCACCGCACGGCTTCGGACCCTGGAAGCCTCAACCGCCCGAGACGCCCTCGGAGATCGATCCGCTTCCCAAAACCGTGTGGCCACCCCAGGTCCCCCCGCCAACAGTTGGGTGACCAATCGAAGCGCTGGTGTCGGAGGCCGCGAACGTTCTGGCCTTCCTCTGGCGCTCGGGAGCCGTGTGAGGGCTCGGGCTCTGTCTGCCTCCTCCTTCTCCTCCGCCTCTTCCTCCCCCTCCATTCTAGTATAAGCACGTGCACCAGCCAACAAATTAGCTGGTATGTCACACGTGCGAAACTCTTATGCAGAAAAACAAAGCAAAGGCTCAGCGGCCATCTGCAAGCGCAAGTAGCCCGCCAGAGGGCCACCACCCAGCTGGAAAGAGCCCAAGAGGGCAGCATGCCGATGAGCTTCAAGAGCTCCACCATCGTGTTTGAAGTGTCTTCTTTCCCTCTGACCCAGCTCCTGCGCAAAGAGCACGCCAAGGCCAGAGAGGCGTAGTTCCCTCCAACTGCCGCGGTGGGCCGCGGGGATCGAACCCGAACTCATCCCAAGATGTGCGAGACTCCTCCTCCGCCTCCTCCTCCTCCTCGTCGCCCTCCTCCTCCTCGTCGCCCATCCTTGCTCCTTCTTCTCAAACTATTGTCCGATCCACGTCCAAGAATCATCATCGTCACCACGGGCTTCTACTGGCCAGGGTCCATGCAGACCCGGGTCAGTCGGGCTTGCCAGTTCCTGCAAAATCCTGCAGGATCCTGCGCGCTAGCCTGGGTAAATGCACCCCCTGCTCTGCAGGATCCCGCGAGATCCAGTGCTCTGGCTGACCCCCGTCTGTACCAGCTCGAAGCACCACCGCCCCGCTCTAGCCTGAATTGCGGGAGAGCGATCCTCGAACGCGTGGTACTGCGGGGGCTTCCTGGCGCGAGGGTCGGCTGCGCCGCGGGGGCGGAGCGAGCGGGAGAGAAAGGGGGGAGGAGAAGTAAGGGTGGAGGGGGGACGAGGGGAAGGAGGGAGGAGGAGGCGGAGGAGAAGGAGGAGGAGGTGGAGGAAGAGGAGGAGGATGAGGATGAGGATGGGAATTCGCCTGGAGATTCCCCGAGGCACACCATGTGTCTCCGTTCGTCCGCTCATACTGACACGCCGCGGTCACGCTCACGGCTGGACGAAACGCCAACGGTGGGCCAACTCTGGAGTCCCTTGGGGTCAAGGGTGACGTCCTGCCGAGCTTCGTATCAGCGTTGCGGGAGGGAGGGGGGAGGGGCGGAGGAGGGGGGCGGGAGACTCGGCTCGGTTCTGCGCAATGGGAGCGCGTACTATCTTACACATGCTGCATCAGGTACACTCCTCCGTGGGTATCCGGCACGCACCATCGACAAGTCACTAAGCTGCGGGGCCCGCACATATACGCCACGACCAGGCGGCAATGGGACAATAACTTAACCAGGCGAGGAACCTAAGCATGCCATAGGCAGGTGTGAGCAGCACAATTGAGAGCAGCGACTTCGGTGGAGCTCCCTATGGGGCCACGAAGCGAGTAAGGGGTGTGCTGTAATGGGCGGTGAGGCGCATGCAAACACCGCCACTGGAGCCTTCGGTGGAGTTCCCTAATTATGAAGCCACGAAGCCTGTGAGGGATCTGCCGAAATGGTGCCACCAAATATCGCTTTCAGGGCCGAATGGCGAACAAAAATGGTCGAGACGTTTGCTCGAGCAGTCCGGGCGCGTGCAACGCAGCCTGCACAAGCTGAAAGAACATCGCGTGCTCCTTCACGTCCTCTCCCATACATCGCCAGCCCCTTCGGCACACTGCAAGGCCACGCGGCGCCTGGTGGCAACCCGCTCGCGTGGCCCCCGGCACACCCCTTGGTTGCAGGGCCCAAGGTTTCCAGGAGGACCAATACTCTCACTGTCGATCTCAATGTCGAACCAACGATCGATCTCACTACGGGACACCGACGCGGCACCGACAGGACATCAGTCGATTTGGCGATCGATGCCAATCGATCAAACTCACCTCCGATCTCACGATCGAACTCACAGCCGATCTCACCATCCCCCTCAGTGTCGACCCTACTATCGATATCACAGCCGATCTCATTATCGATCTCACTGTCGAAATCACGATCGATACCACTACCGATCTCACGATCGATCTCACAATAAATACTGCTATCAAGTTCACGATCGGTTGCACGATCGATTCATTCACTATCGATCTCACTATCGGTGCCACTTTCGATCTCACTGCGGGCCACTGACCGGGCGCCGACGGACACAACGAGACACCGACGGGACACCACGGAACAACAGGGGACACCACATGCTCAAACGGCACAGCTCACAGAAATCACACAAAAATGCAGAGTTGGCTCCGCAGGGCCACTCGGCGCCCGTGGGGAAAACAGACCCGCGGGGCCCCCAGAGAGAGGATTCTGTTCCTCTCGGAAGCGCGACGGCAGAGCAGCCCTTGGCAGCCGGAGGCGCGAGCCCTCTGGCTCCACGCCCCGGCGCTTGCGGCTGCGGGAGGGCCCGCCCCAGTGGCGCGGGGGGAGCAAACGGAACGGGCGGGTCGGGTGGGCCATAGATGAGGAGGGGCTCGCCCGCTGCGAGCCAGAGAGGCTTCAGCGCGGCCCCCCTCCTTTCTCTGGCCTCTCACCCTTTAAACCTTGCGTTGCAAAGTGCCACGCCGAACTGCCAAGCTCAAGCGGCACAGCCCACAGAAAACACAAAATATGCCGAAGTGGCCAAGCAGGGCCACTCGGCGCCCGCGGGGAAAACGGACCCGCGGGACCCCCAGAGATAGAGGAAAGGACTCTTCTCGTTTGGAAACGCGGCGGCAGCACGCGCCGCCCCTGGCAGCCGGAAGCGCGATTCCCGTGGTCCCGCGCCCTGGCGCGGGGCAGGGGGGGCGCCTGCCCCCTCCGCCTAGGACAAAGCGAGCTGGCTGCGCACGTGGCACCAGCCAGCTTTGAAGCCGCGGGCCCCGCCAACCCCGCTGCGCTAGCTAGGTGCCCAGCACTAGTCGCCCGGCACTCTTCTTTGGCTGCGCGCAGACTCGCGCCAAGAGCCAGGCGGCGCGGGGTGCGCCGCCGGCGCTGCAGCCGCGGGCCCCATCCAACCCTGCTGCGCTGGGCGCCCAGCACTGGCTGATAGACGCCCAGGTGTCCTGAGGCGTCCGCCCTAGCTTTTGGCGCGGGAGCTGGCGCGGCGCGCCTCATTCCCAGTGCCGCGTGCTCGCGGGCGCCCTCCTTCGCCGCGGGGGCAGCGGGGCTGGTGAGCTCCGGCGGGTCGGGGAGGCGCGGGAAGTGCTCGCCCCCCCCCCCACCCCTCCTGGCCCCGCCACCACCCCTGGCGGGCGCGAGCAGCGGTCGTCCTAATCCCCCGCCCCATCGGGCTCGCCCCGAGGTTTGATCCTGCCGCCCCCAGTGCGGCACGCGCCCAAGCGGCGCGCGTCGGGCCAGCCCATCCTCGCCGGCCTGTCGCCGACGTGCAGCGAGGTCGCGTCTCCCGCCATGCCAGCTGCCGCGTCTTTCGCACCCTCGCTCGCCCCCCACGGGCGCCGCCTCTCGAACGAGGCGAGGCCCCGCCACCGCCCGCCCAGGTAGATGCGGTAGAGGGCGGTGGCGCCTCCGATGCGCACGGGGCGCGTCCTCGCGCGGTCGGCTGGGAGGCCCCCCCCTCTCGCGACATGCTCGAGCACCTCCTGCAGCCGCGCCCTCTCCCGCCCTGCCAGCGGCAGAGTAGGAGATGCTTCTCGGTCGCGAAAAGCTCGGGGATTCGCCGCTGCAGCCGCTCGGCCGCCAGCGTCGGGTGGAGCCGCGTATCTAGGACCATAATTTTCGAGACTCTGGCTGCAAAACTGCTTTTCTTAAGCATCGGGCGAGGTGTATTGATGATGACGACGACAATGAGGATGATGACAGTGTTGATTATGATGGTGATGATGCTGACACTGACGGTGATGCTCATGATTATGATTTTGTTTGTGATGATGATGACGACAATGACGACGATGACGATGACGGTGACGATGGCAATGATGATGACACGCATGCTGACTATACATATGTGTATACATATCGCTGGGCGACGGTGATGTTGATGCTGGTGATGCTGCTGCTGTTGGTGGTGCTGGTAAGCTTTAACTTGTGGATTGTGTCGAGTCTCGTGTTACCGATCTTCTGTTACCGATCCTATCGCTACCGAGTTTCGATGTCCGCGTTACCGACTTTCGCGTCGGATTCACAATCGAATTTTGTTTCCCCGCTACGGGCATTCACCTTCCAAGATTTGCTCGTATTCGCAATTGTCCGACGCGAGTGAAAAATCCTGTATCCAATCACGACCGAGCGCCCACCCAAATCGCTACCGAGAATAACCAGTATAGGATGATCTGGGCAGGGGGGTGGTCCCCCTGTGGACAGGAGGAACTCAGGGCTCCTCCCCCTGTGGACAAGAGGGCCACCATCCCCCCCTCCTCCCGATCACCCCCCCCAGAGGCACCCTCCTCACTCTTACCTGCTGTTGCGGTGTGCTGCGTGTTTTCCTACTTACCTGGAAGTGGCCTCAGATCTGCTTCGAGGCTGCAGCTCCAAGTGGCCAAGCAGGCTCTCAAGAAGTCCCCCAAGAGGCCCCCCAACAGAACCCAATAGGCTCCCAGGGAAGCCTCGAGAAGGGCTCCAGAGCGTTCTTTGCCGCCGCCACCGCCGCCGTCGTCGTCGTCCCAGAGCAGTGCCGGCGGCACTCGCCGTAAGGCCTTCCCAGTAAGAAGAGGCGCCATGAAATCTGGGGCGCTATCACCGCCCCGGCCATGAGATCCCAACCCCCCGGCATCACCCCCCCTCACAAAACCCCACGCCTTGGCCACAGGCAGGGACGACCGCGGGCAGCCGGCTGGGTCTGGGAGCGGCCGGGGGCGGTGGGTCCAGAAGCTGGGCTGGTGGCGGAGCAGCTCCGCCTCCGCGTCCGGCAGGGGCGCCTGCGCGCTCGGCGGGAGCGGGGAGCAACGTGGAGGGGGGGGAGCGGCTCGGAACGGGAGCAGAACCCGAGCATCGGCGATACGTCGCAGATGGATCGTCCACGGGCCCCCTGACGAAACCGCACGGTCCTGGGCGGGGTGGGCAATCGGGCCCCCACCGGCGGGTAATAGGGCGAGAGGCGGTGGATGCACCCAACCCCTGAGCTTATCCCCCCCCTGGCGTTGGCCCTGCTGGGATGCTGTCGTCGTCGCCGTCGAGCGCGGTCGGGGGTGTGCCAGAAATCCCAGCAGCATTCTGGGCGTAGGGGGTCTACCGAGCTCGTTCTCCCAGGCCCATTTGCTCGTCGTCAACAACACCCCCTCACCCTCTCCACTGGCAACCAAGCAGGAGCCAGGAGCCCCTCCACCCATCCAAGGTTAAAAGTACTAGCCAGCGTAGACTGCAAGCAGTGAAGTCTTGCAGTCTACGTATTGCAGTCTAGGTGGTGGAATCAATGCAGTGCAGTCTAGGTGGTGTAATCTACGCTGTCCAACTGGTGTGGTGCAATGTCACGCAAAGCAATGCAATCCACAGCAATGCAAAGCAATGCACATACATGCAAAGCAACACAATGCGATGCAAAGCAACGAAAAGCCATACAAATCAGTGGCATGCAAATCAATGCAATGCAAATGTATGCATAACAATGGAAAGCAATGCAAAGCAATGCAAGACAATGCAAATCAATGCAGTGCAAAGCAGTGCAAAGCACATCAAAGCAACACAATGCATATCAGTGAAAGGCAATGCAACACAATGCAAAGCAAAGCAAAGAAATGCAAAGAAATGCAATGCAGTGCAGAGCAATGCAGAGCAACGCAAAGCTGGCAACGCAGCGAGAAAGCAATGAGAAAGCAACGCACAGGAATGCATTGCATTGCAATGCGATTGCAATGCAACGGGGAAGGGGGTGGAACGGGGCGGCGGCGACGGGCGGCAACGGACGAGAACGGGGCCGCCGGGTCCGCAGACTGGCCGTTCTCGGGGAGGCATGGGGCGGCAACGGACGAGAGCGGGACCGACGGGCCCGCAGACGGGCCCAGTTATTCGGAAGAGAAGTGGGCATCCCTCAGTGGAAGCACCGCTTGGGGAACGATCCAAAGTGCACGCGGGGCAGAATCTGGATCATGAGCGGGCACCCCGCAAACACTTTGCACTGGTTGTTGACAAAGATGGTGGGGATCGACAAGTTGCCCGATGTGTGCTGACACGTGCACTGGCGCACCTCATGCGATGGCACCCTCTGCCCATGCTGAGTCCCTTACGCTACTTATATGGTGGAAGGACGGGTGAGAGCGAGCGTGAGAGCTCGTGGTGTACATGTTGAGATGTAACGCCGCGACGCGTTTGGAGCAAGATGGCCCAAGATGGCCCTAGATAGCCCCAGATGGCCTCCAAGATCGCACAGTCAACCCAACATGACTGCAAATAGCTTCCAGCATGCCTGCAAGAGGCCCCCAAACCGACCCGAGACCGACACAAGTGGCCACGGAAACTCTCAATGACAATTCCATTCCAAACCCCAAGGGAAGTCAATGCTGTGTGTCTTCTCGCCGTTTCACTCCCGACGGGCTTGCGGGGCCTCAAAGTAACTGTAAGATGGTCTCAGAGAGCCCCGAGAGGACCCCAAGAGGCGTTTGCCAGGGTTTCCGAATAGGGGGGACATCATTTTTGGATCGGTAATCGCCAAGACTGCGGCGGATGCCCTCCAGACTGGCCTGAAGGGCCCCAGGACCTCCAAGGGGGCCACAGAGGCCCCAAAGATGGCCCCCGAATCCCAAGACAAGAGTGCCCCAAGACGGCCCAAGAGAGCCCCAGTACGGCCCGGGAGCGGCCCGGGAGAGTCCCAGTCCAAAATTCCCGCAAACCCCAAACAATCCCAAGACGACCCCAGAGGGCTCCCCCCCAATCTCCCAAGTGGTTTCGTAACACGCGGCTTGCTAGAATTACCGTGTTGACTCCCGACATATTCACCACACTGGCGTTGCACAAGTAGGGGGCGGCGACGATTCGCCGGAGGCGTCTTCGATAAGCTGCTGGAGTCAAATCGATGAGAATGCGACTGGGAAACAACGAGGGACAATAATGAGGGGAGGGGAGGAAAGAGGCTGAGGAGTAGGAGGAAGAGCACCGACGACTCCAAATGGTATGGAAACGCAGCGCACGAGTGGCCTATATTCAATGGAAAACTCACTCGACTGCGGTTGTCCGCAAAAATGGACAGACAAATGAGTACGATGCCCAACAGCAAGCGGCGTCCAAAACCGTCATCGGCCGCTGTTGGGCAGGCCACTTGCTGTCTCGAACGGGCAACGTCCGAGGCGACGCCGACAGCGAGCCCTGCCCCAAAACGACAAGAACTGCTGTAGGTCTTCCCCCCCGTTTCTTCCCGCACCCACCTCGGTCGTACCGATTTCTCCAGGAGCGGATGCGGCCTCACACCTCGGGCGGGCGGCTGGGGGGGGGGCACCGCCGTGGAAGAGGTCGTCGGCCTCTCCGAGGGCGTCTTCGCCCGCGCCTGGGCGCGCGCCGGCGCGGCCGGTGGGAGGGGACGTCACAAGCGCGGCGCCGGGTGGAGACCCAGACCACCTCCGGCTTCTTGGCCAACAATGCTTCGACGCGGGCTCCATGCGTGAGACGAAAAAACGTAGTTCTTTCGCAATTCTGGCCTCTGGGAGCGCTGTGCCTATGACCGGCCACGCCGTGTGGGAGTGTCAAGGAACGGCGTTCTGAGGCCGGCCTCGTGCCCGTCCCAAGGATGTTCTCCAGAGACGCCTGGGGTAGCCCACGGGCGAGAAACGACGGGAGGAGGTGGACCAGCGGCTGCTGCTGTGGGTGGCAGATGTCAGGATTACAGTTTTCGATCACGGGAACGGTCGTGCTCGTCACAGGTACCACTGCGCCGACAGGGACTTCTAACCCCCTACTACATCTGGAACCCAGCCTTCTCTGCATGGGGCCCTCCTACAGGTACGGTGGTGCTCGTGACAGGTACTACTACGCCGACGGGCACCTCTATACCACCTGCTACATACGGGTTTCATTTGTCGTGAAGCCCTTCTCGGGCGAGGTCATCTTGAGGGCCTTCGTCTTTGCCAACATATTTTTTTCTTCGGGCCTCCAATGATGGGACGGAAAGTCCCCAGAAGTGATTCGACAGCTCCTGGGCCCAGCGAGAAGACTGCGAGGGGAGAAGACGAAACAAAAACATTGCACATAAGCTGACGGATGTTAGTGCAGTTTTCTTGGGTCGGCGCCTGGCACCACTCCCCACACCTTCCTGCCTGGAGCGTGGAGCCCGCCAAGGGCGGCGCTCGGGGCACCGCCGCGCGGTTGAGGAGCAGGGCCCAGCGCCGACCCAAGAAATCCGCGCGGATTTTCGAACATGCGCTCGTTCAAATCACCTTCTCATAGGGAGGCTCGAACCCAGGTGTCGTGTGACTCAGGATTCGCTAATCGAGGACCTGTCCTTGAGATTCGAGGATCAAACTTGCTGGGCGCTTATGGCCCTGTTTGGGTGTCCGCGGGCATCCGGAGGCTTCTGCAGGCGGAGGCATCTGGATATCTCTGAAGACCTCAGGAAGCGAATCCATCGCGCCAACAATCCGATCGCCTTTCGGCGCGCTGTGACCATCATCAGAAAAAATGATCGAAACACGGGATCCATGGACTGAACAACCAGAAAGCACATGGCGTCGGAGGTCTGGCGCAGAAGGGTGAGAAGATAGGGGTAACCCAGACTAGCGACGCCTTGAGCGTTCCCCTCCCCCCCCCTCCTCACCCTATCATTGATAATACGTTTTCCTTCTCCTTCATCCTCCTCCACCTCAGCATCCCACCACATCGTCCGCGTCTTCTTCGTCAATCTTCATCCCGCGTTCCATCTTCCTCCTCCTCCTCCTCATTCTCTGTCTGCTCCTCCTCATCGCCATTACCCGTCTCCCCATCATGGCTCATCATCATCAGCATCATCATCAGCATCATCATCAACATCATCATCAGCATCGACAGTCCGCCTAGTGCCTAGTGATCCCACCTCCGCTCTCAAACATCTCCCCCAACCTGCATCTTCCTTATCCTCTTTATCCTCCTCCTACATCCCATTTTCATCATTCGCTTTCTCTCCTCCTCCTCCTCCTTCTCCTCCTCCTCCTTCTCCTCCTTCTCCTCCTCCACCTCGTCCTCTTCCTCCTCCCTCGTCCCATCCATCATCGCCACCGCCGCCGTCCCCTCAACGTCGCCGTCGCCATCGGCGCCGTCGCCGCTGTCCCCTCGTCGCCGCCGCCCGCTGCCGTCGTCGTCCCGCGGGGCAGAGCCGCGGCGGGGCCGACCCGGACCTCGTGGTCGCCGTGGGTGAAGGCGCAGAACACGCCCCTCGCGAAGGCGGCCGCGGTCGGACGCCGCGCTGACAAGGGTTGCCGCACCGCGGCGGGACCCTGGCCCCGACGAGTGATCGCAACGGCGGCGGCGGCGGCGGCGACCGATGGTCGAGGTCTTGTGGGAACATCTCGAGGACGACAGAGGAGGGCCGACAGAGGAGGGAGGAGGGAGAAGGACGGGGGGAAGGACGGAGGAGGGAGACGGACGGAGAAAGCAAGGAGGAGCAGAGAGGGAGGAGAGAAGGACCGAAAAAGGAAAAAGGAAAGAGAGAATGGGGAGGAACATAATGACCAGGAGAGGGGGAGAGAGTTACGAGGAAGGAACGGGGGCCTGGGGACCGAACCCTCCCCCTCCTCTGTAGCCGTTTTGGCTCAGACCGCCGTCCCGGGTTAGGGGCCATTCAAGCACACTGACGCCGGCCACCGTCACCTGGCAGGCGCAGGCGGCCGCGCGCCACGAGAACTGTCCGGCGGGCGCCATGGCTGCTGCTTGCCGAAGCCGCTCCCTCGTGCCGCTGCGCGAAGGCTCGGCTATGCTGCACGCATAGACCGGCCGCCTCGCATGGCCGACGTTTCGGCTCTTGCGGCCCACCCCGCGCCCGGCCTGCCCCGACGGCGCGCCCCCTGGGCGCCGTGGCTGCCGCGGCGGCGCCCTGGAGTGGAGATTCAGCAAGCGCGGAGCGTGGCGCTCGTGCGGCGTGCCGCGGCCTGATATCTGGATGCTAGCCACGTGCCTGCACCGCCGCCTGGCGCTCCACCCGCTGTGGCGCCGGCTGTGGCTCTTCGCGAACCACCGCTGCCGCCGCTGCGCGACGTGAGCCGGTACGTCATCAGCACGCCGCGCGGGGAACCGAGGGAAGTTGTCGCCGCTGCTCTTCCGGCCAGCTTACCTGCCGTACTCACCGAATCAGACGCGAAGCTGGAACCCCTGTACAAGGCCGGCGCCGTCGCGAAGTTCCTGCCTTGATGCCCGGCAAAGCTGCCGCCACAGCTGCCGCCCGTCTGGGGTCTGCGTGTCCGCTGCCCGCGCGCCGTGCTGCGTGGCCCTAGCGTTTTGCAGCGGCACTGGGACAGCGAAGTCTACCCGCGCCCGAGACACTGCTTGAGCGGGCCGCCGGGGCCGACGACGCTCCTGAGGACGACGAGGAAGAGGAAAGGACGACGACGACTCGGAGTTCGCCCACCCATCGGACGCTGCTGCGGCTGGCGCGCGTGCTGGCACCCTGCCGCCACGGGGGCCTCCACACCACGCCGAGACAGTCCTCGGCAGACGGTGTGATGCCGCGCCGTGCCGAGACGCAGTCCTCGGCAGTCGGCGTGATGGGCTCCGATGGCTCGGTCGAGGCCAGAGTCCGTCTCGCTCCCAGCGAGGTGGTGGACGGCGAGGCGTCCCGTCGTGCCGAGACGCAGTCCTCGGTAGGCGGCGTGCAGGGCGCTTCAGCCCTCGGGGCTCCCGCTGCAGCGGCGGCCCCTGCCCCCGGCTCGCCTTCGGACCTGGTCTTCGAGGCGATGGTGGGCAGGCTCGCCTCCGTGGATCATCCAGGCGCCGAAGGTCCGCTCGTGTCGGAGGGCAAGCTGACGGCCGAGGGGATGCGTCTCCCCGTGCCGGAGCGGGGTGCCGCCCTCCGCAGATATACTGGCGGCGCGTGGCTCTGGACCGTGTTGCGGCTGCTGGCTCCGCGCCGATGCTCTCGGACGCACAGCTGGACGCCCCCAGCCCTGTGCCTCTCCGCGGAAGGCGGGCCTCTGGGGCTGCGTGCGGCGGTCCCGCTTTTCGTGCCCTGCGCGGCGCACGAGGCGGTGCCGGGCGCGGCGGCCCCGACGTTCGTGGCAGGGCGGATGGGCCTTCCTGGTAGGGCTTCTGGCGTCGCTCGGACATGGCGTGTTGCGTTCTCGTCTCTGGCGTCTTCAACGTTGCCGGTTCCGGCGCCTTCATGGACTGCGCCGCCGACGTCTCCTCCACGTTCGCTCCATGCTCCACGCAGTGCAGGGACATAGTCCTCGGTCGACAGCGTGATGCCGCACCGGGCCGAGACGCACTCCTCGGCAGGCGGGCCGATGGGCTCCGAAGGCTCGGTCGAGGCCAACGCCCCGCTCCCGCCGAGGGCGTCGCGGGAACCGCTGTGGCGTCGGATTGCGCCTGCCGGGCGTGCGGCCCCCAGCGTACCACCCGCGCTGCCACTCAGCGCGGCAGCGTGCGCCGCCGCCGCCGCTACGCGACGTCCGTCGAGGCGCCGAGGCGGATCTCTGGCCGTGTTCTGCAGGTGTCATTCGTGTACGCTTTGCGGGTAGTGTACTCCGAGGCTGCGTAACGCCACCTTGGCCTCGCAACGTGTTCCTCCCTCGGCTCAAGATAATCGCGTCGGTTCTTCGCCGCCGTCGCGTCGTGCCTTCTGGGGTGGGTGCCGAAGACACTCCTACTTTTTTTCTCAGGAAGACGGAACGTTGTGCCTTCATGTCGCAGCACTGACTTGCAAGGAGCGCAAATGTGCCGAGGGTGCCAGATATGTGCCCGAGCCTTTTATCCTCCCTGTCGCTTCTGCCTTCCTCACGAGATTGGAGGGTCTGGCTCTGTGTTCCAGCCTCACTCTCTCCTTCCAAGTACATGTTCCGCCCTCCCTCCCTATATACACTTCCTCCCTCCCTCGCCATATACTTCCTCCCGTCCTCCCTCCCTCGCGTCCCGAGTGGCGGAGCGCCCAATCCACGGTGGTCATTCCTATAGGAGCTCTCATGCCAGTCTCTCTGCCTGCGGCCATCCGTCGACGCCTTGAGCTGCTGCTGGCCAAGCTGCTTGATGTGGAGGCGGGGGTGCTTAGGAGAGCATGGAGTGGAGGAGATGGGCTGAATATGGTCTTTCCTTAGCCTTGGCGATTCGGGACGACGCGTCCTGTCGGCTTCGTCGCCGACGTTTCCTCGTGCTGTTCTTAGAGCTCTGTCTTGGCGCCCGTGCCGAATGTTCACGCCAGCATTTTTCTCAACCACTGTCTCATGTGCACTATTTGGGGTCAAACTCCAGTTTTCACTTTGCGAGTTGGGTGCCGCTTTTTTCTCAGACCAACCAGCGGTTGAATCAGATACACCATCCAACAGTCCCTCCCCCTCATCCTCCACCTACCCCTCCTCCTCCTCACTCCTGCTACTCCTACTCATTCCTCACTCCTCACTCCCGCTTCCACCTTCGGGGGCGCGGAAACATGGATTAGCGATCCATGGATCATGGATTTGGCGCGCGGTCGCCAAATCCATGGATCGGGGGAGGTGCCTTCCCCCAAATGCGGCCGGTGCCGCCTCGTTCGGCGGCGGAAATCCTCGATTTCGCACGGAAACGGGACCCGTCGCTAACACACGCCCCCTTGATCCATGTTTGCGTTCGCCTGACACCTGCTTTCTCCGTCCTCATGCCTCCCCACATGCATCTTCCCTCCCCAAGTTCCCTTGGTCCTCGCCACCACTCCTCCGTCCTACTATCTAAGCTCTCCTTATTCCGCGTATCCCTCCTCCTCCTCCTCCTTCTTCCTCCTCCTCTTCCTCTTTGTGCTTCAATGCATCCTCTCTCTCTCTTTCTCGTTATGTCCATCTATCCTCGATCTATGTCTCCCCCTCGGGGGAAGGGATGCCCCCGAGACATGGCGTGAACCATGGCTACGGACTTCTCATCTTTCTCCTCCTCCTTCCTCCTCCTCCCTCGGGCCACGCAGCGACAAAAAGATGCCCTCTCGGGTCACCCGATATCCCCCCCCCGCCCGCCGCACTGGCGCGCGCACACGCCTCTTGCAGCCCTTGTCGATGCAGGGGCCCGTCTTGTAGAAGAGCGGGTGGTAGAGCTGTTCCTGGGCTGCTGGGGGCCCTCATTCGTCATGGTCGTCGTGGTCGTCGTGGTTTTGGTCGTGTCCGTTATCGTGGTCGTCGCTGTGGCATACAGCTCGGAAGCACAGTCGCGCCATGCAGAAACAACAGGAAAAGCCAGGTGCCAAGGCATGCAGGCCCAATCGTGGTCGTGGCCCTGGCGTCGTCATGGTCATAATCGTCAGCATCCGTGGTCGCCGTCACCTGTCGTCGGTTCTCGCTCGCGGTGGTCGTCGCGGTCGTCGGTTGTTGTTCGTTGGTCGTTTTCGTGATCGTCAGTGTCGTCGTCGTCGCCCTCGCTTTCCTTTGCAGATCTCCTTTGCATAGTTCCTTTGCAGATCCCCTCCTCCTTCTCAATCTTCAATCGTTCTCCTCCTGGTCATCCCCCTCTCCTCCTCATTTTCCTTGCGTCCGTCGCGTCTCCACAATCATTATCATCGTCACCACCATGACCGTCCCCGTCATCATCGTCATCATTCTAACCACCATCGCAACCATTCCAACAAGCATCATCAGCACTCCAACCATCATCATCCCCACCATCGTAAGCATCACCATATCATCGGAATCAACATCAACATCGTTACCCCTTATCGCCGTCAACGTCATCATACTCCTCCGTCTCCTCCTCCTCCTCCTCCTCCTCCCCCTCCTCCTCCTCCTCCTCCTCCCCCTAATCCTCATCCTCATCCTCATCCTCCTGACAATCGTCAGCATCATCATCATCATCATCATAATCATCATCAACATCATCATCATTATAAGCATCGTCATCATCATCAGCATCAGCATCATCATCGGCATCATCATCAGCAGCAGCATCAACACCAGCATCAGCATCAGCATCATCACCACCATCAACATTATCATCATCATCATCATCATCAGCAGCATCATCATCATCATGGTCATTATGTATCATCATGTTCACCAACCTCATACTCATCGTAATCATCATCACCATCATCATCACCAGCACCACTATGAGCATCATGATCCTCATGATCATCATCGTTACCATCTTCATCCTCATCCTCATCATCAGCATCAACATCCTCATCGTCCTCATCATCACCATAACCACCATCAGCATCATAATCACCATCACCATCACCATCATCATCATCACCACCACCACCATCATCAGCATCAGCAGCATCAGCATCGTCATCAGCATGATCATCATCATTATCATCATCATCAGCATCATCATCGTTATCATCATGAGCATCATCATCGTTACCAGCAGCAACAGCAGCAGAAGCTCCCGTCCTGCACCCCCCCCCGGCCAAAGGATCGGATGGTCAGGAGAGGGGCAGCTGCGGGACGAGTCCGTGCAGGGGCAGCTGCTGGCAAAACGCTGCTTGAACTGGCTGGAGGGTCAACCTGCCCGTCTCCCCCCGAAGGACCCCAAGAAAGCTCCGAGAGCTCTCCAGTTTCACGCGCTGTCCGTTCCTGTTCCTGCTCCACTGCGTCTTCTCCCTACCCGTCCGCCCCCGCCCCCCCCCCCCCCTTCGCCCTCCACCCCCCCGCCTCCCCCTCCTCCCGACGGAGTGGCCCTCCCCTGCCCACGCACGCATGCAGGCAAGCTCACCGCGCGCCCCCGAGCACCCTGCGTTGCCGGCGGATCGGCGCGCACACGTCCTGCGCATGACCCGATATCCTGTGGCCTGCGGACGTGTGACCGAGATCGGGTCGTCTTGGCAAGCTGGCGGAACAGTGCCGAAGGAGGCCCAAGGCTGATCTCAAGAAAGTGCGGGAGGGTAAGCGTTCCTCGCGCACAGTGGGCACGGCAACGATGTGGTGCTGGGGGAGTTAGCCCCTGCCTCCCAGCTGCCGCTTAAAGCTACAAATCGGTCGTCTGGGTGGATCAAGGTTGGTGTTGATACGCGTGTCGCGGTTCTTCCGACAACCGGTCACCGTAGACTTGCACCGCAGACGTGACGTGACAAATCCAAACCATCATCATTATCATCATCATCAGCAGCAACATCATCATCATTATCATCAGCATCAGCATCAAGATCAGAATCAGCAAAAGAACGGGACCTACGCAGCGAATGGAAAAAACGAACGCTCCCCACATAACCCCGAATCGCTTGTCTCGCTTAACGGAGCCATTGGACGGTAAGGGTACAGAGCCGTGCAAACATTGGTGGAGCGCTGGTGACTCATGTCATGGCGTGGCATGCGTAGAAGGCGAGCAAGATGGCCGTGGTTGAGGGATGCCCCATGGTGCCCCTGCGATCCCCCCGACAAGAAAAAGCCAGCACAAAATCACCACAAAGCGGGCGCTGAAGGCCATCAACTGGCTCAAACCTTGACGCTGGACATGAACGGGCGAAGGACGGTATAGCATCAAATGATACGAAGAGGGGCGCCTCCCTAAGGGCTGCTGCAAAATTGATCATGACATGCCGCCGCGGGGGTACAACTTTCAAGCCGCCAAAACAAGATGTCTCCCATGACGGACAAGTGCATTGCATACTGCACTTCGCCGGCGAATCACGCCTGTTCCACATCTGCCTCCTCCGACATGCACGACGGCGTCTGTGGTCTCTGAAGCAGCAGCTCGGGCAGTTTGACAGTAGTTAAAAGTGAAACGCTGCAGCAGCTACAAGCCCCCTTGGGAAAATCCACAGAAAACAAGGTTGGCTGAAGCAGAAAAGAATACGTTTGAAGGCTGGATACGCTTGGCAATCGATGACTAAATGAAGAAGATCCACCGACCGCCAGCTTACCGGGGTTGAGGAGGCGTGTGATATGTTTGGCTTTCCCCCTTCCCCTGCTCCCCACTCCCCAGGGGTCCTCAATCCTGTTTGAGGGGGGTGGACTTTGGGGGGGGCGGGGGGCGAGCTCGTGAGCGCACCGCCCAGGCCTTTGAGGCTCAGACTCCAGCCTCCGACGCCTCCAAGATGCGCTCCAAGACAGATCAGAAAGGGCTCCACCACGCCCGAGAAACACTAATAATACTTCTGGATGCCCTTGGAGACCCCAGGAAAGACAAAATTAATTACCGAAAGGGAACCCAAAGTTGTACCCCACATCATCCAAGATGATGGTTCTTCGCGTTATCGTTGCCGGATACCTCCAGGAGGCCTCCAGAAGGGCCCCCAGAGAGCGCAAGAAACCTCCAAAAGAGCTATCAAAAAGCTCCCCATGAACGACCCAAGGTGGGGCCGCCAAAACGGCCTCGAAATCGTTCCCAACGATGGCCAAGGAAGCCCCCGCGCTGCCCCAAAGACTCTCCCATCGGTCCCCAACGGTCCCAAGGGTCCCCCACGAGTCATCTTTAGGCCTCCTCCTCCTCCTCCTCCTCGTCCTCGTCCTCCTCCTCCTCCTCCTCATCTTCATCATCAGCAGCATCAGCATCATCAGCATCATCATGATCATCATCATCATCATCATCATCATCATCATCATCACCATCATCGGCACCATCATCATGGTCATGATAATCATCATCATCATCATCAGCATCATCATCATCATCAGCAGCATCAGCATCAGCATCAGCATCAGCATCAGCATCATCAGCATCATCAGCATCGTCATCGTCATCATCATCATCATCATCAGCATCAGCATCAGCATCAGCATCAGCATCAGCATCAGCATCAGCATCAGCATCAGCATCAGCAGCATCATCATCATCATCATCATCATCATCATCATCATCATCATGACCACGAGCATACATGTCCCGCCTTTCATTCGGCAACCACACCATCCCATTGAGCCCGTAAAGACGATCCAAGCTATAATAGAACACCAAAACGTGACCATCACCAAACAACTGAAGAGACCACTCCAATACTGATACGGACGCGAAATCTACGCGCGTTCCTGGGCTACCGCGCGTGATTTTTCCAGAGGCCAGGGGGCCCCAAGACTGGCCCAGAGGGGCCCCAGAAAGCGACCAAGAGGGTCCAAGAGGCTTTCAAGGCAGCCCACGAGCGCTCCAAGACACCCAACATGGCCCCAAGACGGCCCAAGAGGCCCCAAAGAAGCCCCAAGAGCGTTCCAAGAGGACCCCCAAGAGGGCCCAAAGAGGCAAACATCATCGATTGTCCTTGAGGTATGTTTTTATGTGTTTCGCTTTCTCACGTTTCGGATCTCCGACGCTCCAAGATGACCCCACAAGCCCCGAAGGCCGCCCCAGGACGGCCCAAAAAGGCCTCAAGAGGGCCCAAGAAGCGCCGAAAATCGCCCACGGGGGCTCCAAGTTGACCCCAAGAGGCCCCAAAAGATCCCCAAGAAAGCCCGAGAGGCCTTCCAGAGGCCCCAAGAGGCCCAAAAATTGGCCCCAAGAGTCACCCAAACGGCCCCCAAGAGGCTTGCTTCAAAACGCCTCCAAGAGGCCCCCGAGAGGCATTCCACAAACGAACATCCAAGAGGCCGCTTACAATAACAAAGGGCTTGTGTCTCTATGTTTTTGCTGCCGGCCAATCAATTTGTTTTGCGTGGCGTACACGCTGCGGGCCACCCGGACGCCCGAAGAAGACCTGATGAAAACCCCAAGACGGCCCAAGAGAGCCCCAGAACGGCCCCAGAGGCGCACAAGACGGCCCGTAACGGGCCCCAAAGAGATTCAAGAGGGGCGGGGGGAACTCGAACTTCCTTTCTGGGCAACCCCCGAGACAGCCAGAAGGCGCCAAACCGACCCCCAGGAGGCTCGAAGATGCCCCAGTGGACCCCTCAAACGGATCCTGGGAGGCAGAAGGCCTCACCCGTGAGTTGCGTTTCTCCTCTGGGGGTCGGCGGAATGGCACAAACCACCTGAATCATATTACATTCGAACTCCTGGGCTCCGAAGGGATCCCAGGGATCCCAATCGCATCCAAACAGGTCTCCAATAGCATTCAAACAAGATCCCAATCGAGTTCCAAGCGGATCTCGTCGTCCTCATCGTCGTCGTCAAGTAGACTCCATGGTTTCGATGGTTCTCTTGGCCAAGTTCGCGTGGTGGTGATAGAATACCACGCCGGATTCCTGCCCGATGGGGACGCAACAAGGTCTCTTCTTCGACCCCTCTTACTCCCACCCCCCAAGCCCGAGGAATTATTTAATCAATTATTTTGCTGGGGTACTAGACGATATCGCTTCTGGATGTTAACCCTAAACCTTCGAGAATAAACACTAGGGAATAATAAAGTTCGGGGTTCAGGGGGAGATAATCAAAGTAGCCCACCAGACCTCAGCATAATCTCGAAGTAAGAGATGATCAAGAGGAGACCAAGCCGAGCACGTTTTGAGACATCCTTGGCGTTTAGTCTTTATAGAAATATCCTCAACAATGGCTTATCTCGCTGGAGACATCCTCGACAAATCCCTTGTTTCGCTTGCGACATCCACAAACTGTTGCTTATTTCGCTTGAAACACCGTCAAACTATTGCCTATTTCGCTTAAGAAACGTATCGTTTCGCTTGAGACATCCTTCAGTATATGCTTGTTTCGCTTGAGACATCCTCGAATATATGCTTGTTTCGCTTGAGACATCCTCGGAATAGCTCATCCGCCTCGGTGTCCCTGGATAATCAACCGCGGCGATAATAAAGTTCAGGCGGGCGGAGGAATGGAGAAAGCGATATACACAAACAACAATAAAAAGAACCAATAAGAAATGAAAAAGAAAAAGGGGGAAAAAAAACAAAAAAAGAGGAGGAGGAGAAAGAGAAGGAAAACTCTCAAGTTCAAATGTATTAGATTTCATTTACAAGCGCTTTATGAAAATAAAAAAAAAACAAAATTAAGTGCTCGTGTAGGGTAGCTCATGTGCTTCATTTTCCATGGATAATCAACCCCAGGGATAAAAAAGTTCAGAGGGGGGGGCATGGAGAGAGAGAGAGAGAGAGAGAGAAACAAAAAAAAAACAAAAAGAGAGAGAGAGAGAGAGAAAGAGAGATACATCATAAAGAAAAAGAAAGGAAGGACTTAAAGAGAGAAGATAAATTTAAAAAGAAAAGTAGAATAATAAATGAAAAGGAAAAAGAGAAGAGGAAAGGAGGATCAAACAAAAAATCTGAAGATTCAAATGTATTAAATTTCATTTACAAGCGCTTTGTGAAAATTAAAATTTTTAAGTGCTCGTGTAGGGTAGCTCACGTGCCTCGTTTTCCCTGGATAATCAACCCCAGCGATAAACAAGTTCAGGGCGCCAGGGGGAGGAGGAGAAGAAAGAGATAGAGAGACAGAGAGAGAGACAGAGAGGCCAGGAAGGAGAAAGAGATAGAGAGACAGAGAGAGAGAGAAAGAGAGACAGAGAAAGAAAGAAAGAGAGACAGAAAGAACTACAAAGAGACAGAAGGACATTGGTTTCGCTTGAGACATCCTGAAACAACGTATTCGCTTCGCTTGATGTTGTTATCTCAACATAAGAAGGAAGTAAATTCGATGGCGAACTTTTCCCGTGATAATGAAGTTCGGCCTCCGCGCCCCCGCGCCCCCGACCAAACTCTTATTGGTCGACGATAAAAAACTCTAACGACTTAAGGGAGGGGGGTACATTATCATCGTGGGCATGGGGTTACTCATAACGCTAAGGGGATCCTGAATTGCGTCTTCCGGTCAACCGTGGCCCACGCCCACGCGATAGACCTGCCGCACCAGAGTATAGATCGACCAGCGAACGACCAAAACCCATCGGAACTTGAAGCTGTCGAACCTTGGACGAGAGGATGAAGATCGGAAGCGGCTCAGACGATAGAGGTACGTGCGCCGAAACGCGGGGCAACTTTCCGCGGCGCCCCCGCCGTCGCCGCCGCCGTTGCCGCCGCCGCTGCCTCCCACACCGCTGCCGCCGCCGCAGGGGGCGACGCTCGTGCGTCCTTCGCCCCGTGCGCGTGCGGGCACGCCACTCCGAGCTCACAGCGGGCCTTGTAGGACACCTGGGCGGCCAACGCGGCACGGACCTCACGACCCGCTCCCACCTCGCGCGGGCCACCCGCGCGGGCGGCACACCGCGCAGGAGGAACGTGGCCCCCCGGGACACCTCCCGGGGCCCCTCCCGGGCCTCCTCCCGCCTCCTCGGCCGCGGCGACCACAGGGGGCCCCTGGCGAGGCCCAGGAACGGGGGAGCTGAAAGAGGAGGATGCCGCCCGCGCCCATGCCAGCGTCCCCACGAACATCCTCTGCCTTCTCCTCCTCCTCCTCCTCGTCCTCCTCCTCCTCGTCCTCCTCCTCATCTTCCTCCTGCTCCTCCTCCTCCTCCTCATAACCTCCTTTGTCCTGCTCCTCCTCCTCCTCTTCCTCCTCCTCCTCCTCCTGTTGCCGCTGCTAACGGCGGTCAAATTGTTGTCGCCACGCAAGCCTGTCCAGCCCCTCCCACCCGGCAAAAACCAGGGGGGGGCTCATTAAGGAAAAGGTGGGGATAAGGTAGAGAGCAAACGACCACTAACAATGAGGCGGGGGAAATGGGAGGCACCTGATGTAAAACAGCACAGACGGAAGGCCCAAACACCCCAAGGGCGGGAAGGCAAGCCCCCAGGGGCAGATGCGGGCGGCGATGCAAAAAGGGATTGGGAAAGGGATGGAGAAGGAGAGACAAGGGGGTTCGCCTCAACGGCGACTGCGGTTAAGGGCGTAGGGTCGAGCGAACGCGAAGGGCAATGGCACCAGGAAGAGGAAGTAGAGGTCGGAAAATGATCATGAAAGAGGACGTGGAGCTCCTGGTGCCAATGGGTCAACAGGTGAGCTGCGGTCAGCATGCTCTTAGGGCGGAGGCAGAGGGCCGCAGTGGCAAGCTCGTGTGGAGGTCCCAGCGGCAGGGTCGCTCTTTCGGAATGGGGGGGGACCAGCCGACCCTTCTGTAAATGTCTAAGGCTGCGCTGGACTGAAGAGAGAACAAGCGAAAAGAAGAGGTACTGGCAGACATGGCAGTGCGATGGACTGGAGACAGAACAGGTGAAAAGAAGAGGTACTGGTAGGCGCGATAGCACGATCTGGAACCTAGGCGCTGGTGGCTGGGTGGGTAAAAGCGCGCCGCAGAACGTCCCTCCCCCGAGCCGCCCCATGATATCCCCGCCCATCCCGACTCCACATGAAGGGGGGAGGGGTACGTCAGCAGGACGAGGCACGAGGACCAGGAAGGTGGTGAAGGTTGGGGGAGGGAGGTGGAAATCAAGTCCCAAAATTTAAGTAGGCGGTGTAATTGAAGTAGTCACCGTATCCAATGTTTTGCCGGCGTTTGTCCGTACACTGCCGCAAGTGAGGAAGATGAGTAGGTAGGTGTTCTCGGAGATGACGGGATCGCACGGTCTGCAGCTGTAAGGTCGGTCCGACCCTGAGGCATGGCCTCATTGTAGTGGAGTCCAGGTGGGGCGACACTGGTTCGCTCGGAGAGGGTTGAGTCATGGGAGTCGTGGAGAGAGTCAGAGTGTGGTTGGGAGGGGTCGGTTGGAGCGTAGGTCGGAAAGGTTGGAAAGGCATGGTGGTTGTGCTGTGACGGCGTCGGGCGCGTGGGCACCACGTTCGGCCGTCTAGGCCTTTGTGGGTGATGGCGAGGATGGCTATTGCCAGCGGTAGGGGCGTAGTTGGTTGATGGACTCGCTGAGGCTGCCCAGGAACTTGGACGCGGAGTCCTTGGCCGAGGTGATCTCCTTTTGGATGCCGAGGGCCTTCCTCCTCCTCCTCCTGCTCCTCCTCCTCCTCTCGCGTCGCATGGAGACGGGGAGGAATGAAAAGGGGCTTAACGAGCCAACTCACGTAATTGGTTCTACTCGCGCCTCCCGGCGACGGTCCAGTGCATCGAGGAAGGCAACCCTCGGCGGGGCCCAAACCAGCTGCACGTATGAGATTTCGAGACATCCCCCCCCCGTTTCCCGATCCCCCACGTTTCTCGGGGACGCGCTGCTGACAGCTCCCCCCTTCCTCCTCCTCCTCCTCCTCCTCCTCCTCCTCCTCCTCCTCCTCCTCCACCTCCTGCTGACAGCTCCCCTCTTCCTCCTCCTTTTCGCCCAACTTCTTCAAATCGGGCCCATCGCTCATGTCGCTCAGCCGCCGGTCTGCTGTGCTGCTGCGCGCCAGGGTGCACGATCATGGTCTCGTTCGACTTGGGGATGGTTGCTAGCGGGGTCCAAACTTGGATCCTAGGACGCGATCGCAGAAAAGTGAAGCGGCATGGCGTTCGCAAACGGCCACCGATGCCGCTCAACATCCTCGTGGGGCGGCTGGAGATGGCGGAGACGACCCTGAACGACAGCGTCGGCGATTCCGACCTGGCGGACAAGCTCAAGTCGCCCCTTCCGGCCCTGCGGGGATTGACCGCAGGTCAAGAGCCCTCGTGGCTCGAACGCCTTCGTCGTGACGTCGATCTTCATGCCGCTGCTCCTGGCCCTCTTTTCGGCGAGTGCTCCGCAGCTCTGCAGCGCTCAGCATGGACCGCGGCTGGGCGGCCCGCGCCAGGGAGCGCAGGTGGACTCCGTCGAGGGGGAGATGCTGGCGGTGATCGAGGCGCCCGCGCCTGAGCCAGCCGCCACCCGGACGTCGCCGAGGGCCGACGCGGCGGAGTTCGTGCCCGCCTCGGGCGCCACCGTCTGTCAGATGGTGCTCGTCGTCGTTCGGCGCACGTGCGGCGCCGTGGCGTACTCGTCCATCGTCGAACCCTCCGTGGACCCCTTCGGGGGGATGTCTGCCTTTCCGCTGGGGCTGCGGACGCCGCCGCTGCTGTCGGCGAGGACAACCTCGAGAATGTTTTTCTATGCCCTCCCGTAACGTCCTTGACGGAGGTGAGGTCGTGCGCCGGACGACGACGACGACGACGAGGACGAAGAGAACGACGACGACGACGATGACGAACACTGAAGGTCTTCAGAGGTCCCCGGAGGCCTCTCGATGTCTCAGGAAGCCTCTGGAGGCGTCTAGACGCCCTGCGAGGCCCACAGAGACGACGACGACGACGACGAGGACGAGGACGATGATTCGGACGACAACGAGAACGAGGACGACAATAGCGATGCCGACATCGACGACGACGACGATTACGACGACGACGAGGAAGACGACGAGGACGAGGGCAAGGACGACGACAACAACGAGGACGAAGACGAGGAGGAGGAGTAGGAGGAGGACGACGACAACGACGACGGCGACGACGACGACGACGACGACGAGGACGACAACGGCAACGGCGACGGCCGCCTCTGAAGATCTCCAGAAATCTCCAGAGGCTTCAGAAGTTCTCTAGAGGCCTCTGGAGGCGACTGGAGCCCTTCGAGGCCCTCGAAGACGACACCGACGACGACGACGACGGCGACTACGACGACGACGACACCGAGGACAACGACAAACGACGACGAGGACGACGACGACAACTTGGCAGCGAGCGAGATGGGGAAGTGAGAAGGAGAAGGCCTTCTCAGAAGGCTGTAGGACTTCTCAGAAGCCCTCGCGCCTTCTGAAAGGTTTTCTGCGTCTTCGGGGAAAGTTTAGAAAACTTGTCAGAAGGTCGGGGGCCTTCCGAGCCGTCTGAGAAGGCCCGCCCCTTCTCACTTCCCCCCTCGCTTGCCGCCGAACAACAGCGACAACGACGACGGCAACCACTAACGAGACCAGAGGTCTCGAGAAGTCTCAGGGAGTCTCTGGAGACCTCTGAAATTGGAGGCCCTGCGAAAACCTCGAAAACAACGGCGACGAGGAGGACGAGGACGAGGACGGGGACGTCGACGACGAGAACGACGACGACGACAACGACGAAGACGACGACAACAACGACGACGACGATGACGACGACGAGACCGAGGACGAGACCGAGGACGACGACGGCCGCCTCTGCAGATTTCCAGAGGTCTCCAGAGGCTTCGGGAGGTCTCAGGAGGCGTCTGGAGGCCCTTCGAGGCCCTCGACGACGACGACGACAACGACGACGACGACGACGACTACGACGACCACGACGACTACGACGACCACGACAAGGACGACGACAGCGACGAGGACGACGACGCCGACGACCACGCCGAGGACGACGGCTCCGGAAGCCTCAAGGGAATCTCCAGAGACCTCTGGAGGCCTGCGGGCAATGCGAGGCCCTCAGAGACGACGACGACGACGACGACGACGACCCACGACGGCGACGATACCGACGATGACGACAAGAATGAGGACGCCGACGACGACGACTACGACGAGGACGACAACGGCGACGACGATGACGACACGATGACGACGTCGTGATCACGACACCGCTACGACGACGACGTTGGAGATGACGACGACGTTGGAGACGACAACGACGGCGACGACGACGACGACGGCGAGCATGGCCGCCTTTGGAGGCGTCTAGAGGCTGTCCGATTCCTCTCAGCACCGCACCATGCCTGTGAGCACGGCGACATAGCTGTGGGGGGGCTGGCCCCCGCCGCCCCCGTACGTGTGTTACTCCGACGGGGGGGGAAAGACGAACCCCCCGTCACGGACGTTACGGGTCCAACGAATAGAAAAACAATATTCCTCTAAACCCTTAGTGCGTGCCCAGAGCCTCCAGGAGCCTACCCACAACCTACACCAGGGAAGGCGGCCGAGAGGCCTCAGATATCACAACGGCCGAAGGCCTCATATAAATCATTTTCACTTGCGATGATCACCTGTGTGATGCAACGAATCCGTCCAAAGAAATCGTTATGCGATGCGCTGAAGAAACTCTCTCCGATCGGAGCACTCCCCTCAAGCAGGGTGGCTCGTGGGTGGGAGAGCTTGAGCACAATTATTAGCAACGGAACGTGCACGCCGAACGGGAAGGAGGAAAACACAATCATATTTCACATTCCTCTAAACCCTTAGTGCGTGCCCAGAGCCTCCAGGAGCCTACCCACAACCTACGCCAGGGAAGGCGGCCGAGAGGCCTCAGATATCACAACGGCCGAAGGCCTCAGATATATCATTTCCACTTGCGATGATCACCTGTGTGATGCAACGAATCCGTCCAAAGAAATCGTTATGCGATGCGCTGAAGAAACTCTCTCCCCGATCGGAGCACTCCCAAATCTTTGCCCATATATGGGAACTCTGGGACGTTGTCACGAATACAAAAGAAAGAGGGTGGGCACGGGTTGGCAAAAATGAACAGCATTCAACAACCACGAATGTATTTGAGCACAGCAGCTGGGAACTGACGGACTGACCTGTTCATCCTGGCGATCTGCACGGTTGTCAGTTTGCTGTACTGCTTCAAGAGTTTGGCATGGCGCTCGTAGCGAGTGACGCTCTTCTTGGCGGCCCAGCGGCCGCGGCGTCGCACCTGCCCCAAGGTCCGGTGCTTGTGGTAGATATCGTGCGAGGGGGCTGTGTGCCGCACGGTGTGTGGTGTGATGTTGAGCCTCTCGTATCCGAGCGCCTTGGCGGCGTCTCTGAAGTCCCGTTCGTAGTGAGCAAGGGTAAGTGAGTCGAACAGACGTGTCGTAGGACTGGCCTGTGGACTGCCCCTCGAGCGACGCGTGCCAGCGGCGGCGCGTGTCGCGAGAGCCTCTGCCACCTGTGGTGCCCACAGGCGAGAGGGACTGCCCAACACCACTGAGTCGTCGACCTGCCCGGTCTCGGTGACAAAGCCGAGCTCCGCCGGGGCAAAGACGATGCCCCAGTCGCGGGACGGCGCCCCGCGAACACCGACGACCGGCTTCAGCACGTTGCCCAGCACGAGATCGACACTCTCAGAGGGCCTGGCGTAGTCGTCCAGCTGCAGGGCCATGCACGAGGCGCTCTCACCCCGCCCGTGGTCGAGCATCCAGACCGCCATGTCCAGCAGCACCTCCTGGGGAGCGGGATCCTTCACGGTCTCGCGGGCCCGCTTGGCTCAGCCAGCGAGCGCCCTCTCGACGTCGCTGAGCCGGTCCCTCTCGAGCTTGTAGTTCGTGGAGCGCAGCAGAAGGTACCCGAAGAAGACGGAGCGGCCCAAGCCAGGCCCATGCCCTTCCTGAAACTTAACGTAGAAGTACTGCTTCATGGTGATCGCGAGCTCGTCGGGCTTGGTCGAGAGGCCACGCTCTTCGGCCCAACTGAAAAAGCGAGCGAGCTCACGTCGGTAGATGTCCTTGGACTTCTCGCCCGCGGTGCTCTCCTGCAAGAACCGCTCCGCGGGGGCCGAGGACCTAGCGGCTACCACCTTCCTCCGTTGCGCCGTCTCAGGCCGGAGGACGACGCCCGATGCGCAGTCGATTCTCGACGATGTACTCTTCAGCACGCTGTAGGTCTTCAGAGTCGGCGTCGTCCGCCCTCTTAGCCAATCCGTGGTGGGCGTGGGACCTCCGTTGTCCGACTGAGACCCAAGTGCTGAAGATAGTGCGATAGCAAAAATGAGAGAGGCCCACTTTGAGCACAAAGCCGGCGGATATGTCCCTGCTGCCTTTGTTTTACATTGTGTTCGCCAGACTCCATCAACTCCCAAGACTCGTTCTTGACCCTCAAGAATACGATGAACATGACCCCCCTGACACTTCGCCTCGAGCCCGCGCAGGGCCAACATGTGGTAAGGATAGTGGTGGGCTTCTTGTGGGAGACCTCATACTGGCACATGTGGAAGGTGACCTTGAAGACCTCTGGAAGCCCCATGAGGTCCACGACGGGCCCGTACTCCCAAAGCCCCGATGACGCAGGGTTCTCCAGACTCCAGAGGACCCCGCATCGGGAGGCCAACGTGCACACCTCGGCCGTGAAGAGGGCCAGCTCCACAGCGATAGCTTCCTTGGCGTGAGCTTTTCCCAGATCAACCACTCCCCTTCTTGCAATAGACCAGGCCGTACACGGGGTCCCCAGATGGATATGCCAGACGAGGCCCGCAAGGATCCAGGACTTGATGAGGTTCTGAGTGTTTTTTCTGGTGAGGTCGAACTTCGCGCCTCGCAGCAGTTCGCAGGGTGGCCCGACCCGCAGACCGCGGGATCGAAGGGCCCAGGTGAGGCCAGCCTCGCCAGCAAAGAGCTCGAGCGCCACGGTCTCCTTGCCCGGGGCAGCAGCTCGGAGGGGTCCTCTACCCCCGAGTGGCTTGACTGGTGTCGCAGCTGGGGGGTCTGCAGAGCCATGTGAACACGACTCTGGATCTCGCTCTGGACGAGGCTCGACATGATGTGACGACCGATCGGCCGACCCTCCAGACTGGTGCAGGCGCGAGCCGGCGTCTGCAGCGTTCCGCTTGCTCTCGATGTGCCGAGAGTGCCAGCGAACCCGAGCGGCGATCTGATATCCAGCCGCCCGTCTCGCCAGCGAATTGAGAGCCCACGACTTCGCGCGGCCCGTCTCGAAAGCACAGATGGACACGAGGTTATCGCCCAGCGACGCGACCCGCTTGCCGTGGTTGTGGCGAGTGCGGGTCGCTCTCCGCAAACCAAACAAGGAAGCACGACCCTCCTTGATGTTGATGTGCTCCTTGGTCCACTTCCAGCGCCCGACCCGCAGATGGGCCCAGCGGCGCGGCGTGTCCCAGCACTGGTCGACTGGCGGGATGGCGCTGGGCACCTCGACCTCCTCATGCCGTGGTCGGGGGCGAGGCTCACGGGTCCGTCGCCCGACTCGTTCGGCCTTGTCGGCCAGGCGGCGGTGGCGCTCCTCGTCCAGGAGGCGCCCATGCTGCGTCCGCGGGCCAATGGCACAGGGTCGAGACCCTCGCACGGCAACGTCAGCGTAGGCACCCTCGGGCAGATCAGCCCCACCTCCAGGCCGCAAGCGGCCTCCAACGTACTCGGCCCACTCGGGCCTGACCAGGGCGACCTCAGAGAGGGTCTCCACCAGCTTGAACCTCCATCTCTCGCGGTAGCGGGTAAGCTCCCGCAGCTCAGCCTCCGTCGCCCTGGTAGAGAGCAGCGCGAAGCCGATGTCCGACGAGTCCGAGCTGTAGACCTCGCGGCTGAAATCCGCGCCCAGGTCGTACTCGCAGAGGAACAACAGGCCCTGGACCAGACGCATCTCGTTCTTGACGGCGTCAGTGAGGCGAACTCGTCGCCCTCGAGCGTTGGCCACGAACGGGTGGACCTGCTGAAAGCAAGACAGCCCTGGACGCAGCAGCCCGAACAGGTTGACCACGTGGCCCATCCAGATCTCCAGAATGTTCCCGTGGACCCAGCGGCGCCGCCGCAAGGCCCGCGTGGCCAAGTAGACGCGCCACACTCGACGAGGCAGATGCCGCAGACAGCGCTGTCGGCCATCGAAGACGACCCCGAGGCTCTCGAAGACCACCCCGACGTCGCCGTCGACGTGCGTGCCGATCCCCGCCTCCGCCGCCGCGCGCCTGAACCGCTCGATCGAATCCTCGGCGCCGAGCCTGTCCCCGGCGATGGTCGTGAAGTTGTCCACGTAGACGCCGGAGACCGCCTGTCCGACCCGGAGGGCCGGGGCGGGTGTGCGCTCGCGCACGAGCGACCGCGGGCAGACCGCGCTCTTGCTGGCCAGGAAGGAGACGGCCTCGTTGGCCAGGTGCAACGCCCAGGACCACCCCATCGCCATACCGTGGAAGACGGGGTAGAGGGTGGCGGTCGAGTCGATGGGGACGTGCCTCCCGACGTCGTCGTCGTAGACGCTGGAGACGCCCCACTCGCCCGCGGCCCTAGGCATGTCGATCCCGAACCACGACCCGAGCTCCTCGACCAGCATCTGGTAGAAGCAGTCGTCGACGTCGCTGGTGCCGCCCCAGACCTCGGCCACGGGTCCGAAGCCGCCGAGGTCACGAAGGGCGGAGTCCGAAAGGTCGAGCTCGCAAAACCCGCCGACGGACCCCAGCTTTGTCTTGGGTGGTGCCCGATGGCACCGGTTGGCCTGCCTGGCGTCGATGATGAGCCTGATCCAAGCGGGGCCCTTTTTCTTGACGAAGAAGATCCCGATCTTGGCCTTGAGCTTGCGGCGGAAGCTGATGAGGTTCGCCTGCCGAAGCCGATCGATGAGAAAGAGAAGCCCATCCTGATCCCGAGCAAGCGTAGGATCCCAGTATGGCCGCGGGAAGTCACGCGCAGCCTGCAACTCCAGTATCTGCCCCGAGTCCCTCTCGATGCAGTGGGCGTAGTGTCGGATGAGGCCGGCCGCGTCGGGCGGTAAGAGCGACTTTGCGTCCTTGGCCACGGTCCCCGAGCGGCAAATCTTGAGCTTGTCGATGTCGTACTCGGCGAGATTCTTCGGCTCCTGCGAGTACAGGTCCCTGGACGCCGCGAGCTCCGCGAGGGCTCGACTCTCGTCCAGGTCTCGATGGGGGGGGGGCCGTGCGCCTTGACGCGCCGTGCAACGTGCTGAAGGACGTCGCATTGCAAGGGCGTGGCTCTCTCCCCTCCGTATCTCCTCGTACTTGAGACGCTCGAGAAAGAAGTAGTTGCGGCGGCGAGCTGGTTAAGAGATCTAACCGCTTCACACTCTCGCCGATGCCGATGCCGCTGTTCAAGCCGTCGCTGCCGAACGTATCGAGGAGCGCCGGGAGAAGCGGGCAGAGAAGAGGATGGCGCTGGGAGGGGAAAGAGCTCCCCGTGGCGCCGCTGTGCACGGAGTCGCCGTCGGACGGCAGCACCCCCGCGGTCAAAACTGGCGGCGGGGTCGGCCATGGAGCACGACCAACCCAGCCTGAAAAGGACCAACCACTGTGGTTGGCCCCCCGCTCCGCCTGACTTGTCGCCCTTGCCGTCGCCCCCCTGCTTGGGGCCTTTCGGCTTCCTCGGGCCTCTCGAGTCATCGCCATCACCTTTGCCACCGCGAGCTCGCTTCTCCTCCTGAGTTCGCTCCTCGCGCAAGAGCCGTGCCTGCTTGAGCGTCTGGGCGCGCTCGCCCTGCTTCTTGTAGACCCAGTCGCGGAAGGTCTTGCTGGAAGCAGCGCCACTCTCCGTCGTCGGCCCGCCGAGCACCAGGTCCAGACCTCCGTAGTCAGGGTGCTTCGCATTCCGCACCACAGCCATCTCGATCTGGACCTGGCGCCGAACCAACTGCTCGAAGCACGCCAGGTTCGGGATATTGAACTGATCCACCTGGTGGGCCAGCCTGAGCACCTCCGCGTTGTTCCTGTGCTCGTGGAGGGCCGCGGTGCCGTCGCCGACGCCGCTGTCCTGCCTCCACTCGCTCTCGTAAACGACCATCGAGCCAGGCCCATCGCGGATCGACTCGAGGTACTCCAGGGATGCTCGCGGCGGAGGGAACGGCCAGTCCTCAAAGCTGTCCTCTGTGAACAGCTGCACCGCGTCATGCAGCGCGAGGTTCCGCTTCCCATACTTGCGATGGATGCCGAGGATCCTCGAGTCGCTCTCGGTCTCCTCGCGCTTCTGCCCCCACTCGTCGACCTTGTCGGCCGCCACTCGCTCCACGAACCTTTTCTCGCCCAGCCAGTCGACCACCCCGAGCGCGCCCAGGGAAACGAACCTCTGGTCATCCTCCAACACCTCGACGGGGACCTCCTTGCCAAAATGGTCGTTCCCCGCCTCATACACCAGCCACTTGACTTCCTCGGCGTCCTCGAACTCCACGTCGCCGAGGATGGCAGCCTGCGCTCGGGCCTGGCGCTTGAGCTCGTCGAGCTGCGCCCGGCCAACGCCGTCGCCGTCGAAGACATAGCAGCGGGCCGCAAGGTCGGGCGGGAAAGCCTCCCTCCGACCGATGATGCGATGCCGCTGCACGTTGAGATCATGAATATGCATGCCCAGGTCGGGCGTGAGGCATACCCATCGGCCCCCAGCAACACGATACAGAAGAACGCGATGGTGCCACACAAGCCCGTTCTCGTCCTCTGGATAATGGACGAGGACCTGCGTCTCCTTGACATCAAGCGAGGGCATTCCGGCGCGAAGCCGGCGTGACAGGCCCCGAGCTGTCGGTCAAGACTGTGATCACCGACGCTGCTGGCGTGGATGATGACGCGTGGGTGGTGGGAGCCGGACGTCGTGGCCGTATGTGCGATACTCCACTGCCAACGGCGAGCCCGACCAGCAGCCCCGCGGCGCCAGAGACCAGAGTCACGAACGCCCCGACGAGGATGAGGTACCTGACAGGCTCGGGCGCCGGGCAGTTGCACTCGCAGTGCGCCGCTGGACAAGTCGGCCCGGTGCTTGTCGCACAAGTCAAGCTTGGGCACGTCGGACAGGGAGGGCAACTCGAGGCCAGAGAGGCGGTCCCCACGTGGAGACCGAGCGTGGTCAAATCCCGCGCGGCCGCGAGAAGTGTGGGGATCGGCTCGGCCAGCCAGGTCATGAGAGCTTGAGCACAATTATTAGCAACGGAACGTGCACGCCGAACGGGAAGGAGGAAAACACAATAATATTTCACATCTTCGAGGGGGACGTGGCGCAGGAGCAATACGCCGCGGAGATGGAGGCGGTGCTGGCCCGCCACCGCGGAGTGCAGTCGTGGTCGGGGGGGGAGGTCGTCGCTCAACCTTTCGTACGCCGACGGGCATGTCTCGCTGAGAGGGAAGCTGAAATGGCTCATCATCCTGCTGATGAGGCCGCGCTTGTTTCTCGGTAAGCAGTTTCACGCGAGGGACATGAGCTGGAATATGTCAGAGTGACATTCTACTGGCGAAGCTTTCGGCGACAAAACGCCAATCAAAAAATAAACGATTTCAGGCAAAAATGAGTGGCGTAGCGTTGGTAGAAGCCCACGACTGAGAACATCTTAGATGTTCTCAGTCGTGGGCCTGCTGCTCTCCGTGAAGTTGCGCTCCCTGAGGGCCGGCCGAACGATCGGCGCACCACTCGTCAGACCTCCGACGGTTCCCGGAGCCCCGCGGCCCATTCTCGCACGGGGTGCGGCGCCCCAGATCAACATGATGGGTGCTCGCGTCCTTTGGCGCTTGGTTCGTGTGTCGTTCTGCATGTGATAGGCGAGCCGGCAAAGGAGCACACGGTGCAACGCCATTCTCAGTTGTCTTCGCGGCGGCAGTCGGGCGGTGACTGGACCACTCACGAGCGATGTGCAGTGCCAGCGACAGTGGTGTTCGGGCGCTGCCCTCTCGGAGTGCGTCGTGGAGCCCCCTTCGCACGCTCGGGAGGGCGATGGATGGCGATAGGATGTCAAGTGACTTCCTCGAGGTCTGCCAGGGTCATTTCCAGGAGATTCCTTATGAGGAGGGTTCATAATGGGAGCAATGCAACGGCAAGCAAATACATCCCTTTACTTCAAGATACGTCCTCCCTGTCGCACCCCCATTTCGAAATGAGGATCTCCCTTGAAACTTCCTGAAACTGAAAGAAACTTCAACAGATGCAGTAGCTGCGCGGATGTAGGGCAGCACTTGTTCAAAAGGGGACTCTCGAATGAGACCTCCTCAACGCTACACGACCACAAGTGCACGCCCGTGCAACATTTACACGGATGGGGGCGTGATTTGTCAAAACGGGGATCTCGCTGGAAAGACGCTGAACTGTGTAATCATACATCCCTGACTACGCGCTGAAAGTATGCGAGGCACCTCCCTGTTAGAACGGGGCTCTCGCCTGAATGCCAGGATCATGGCTCATACGTCAACGAGGTGTTTCTTGCAAAGGAACGGCCTGCAGGGCCTGATGAGGAGGGGACTCCGACGGGGGCGTGCACTGTTGGGCTTGTTTTGGCCCTCCTCGATGCTCGATGCTGCGGGCGTGAAGATTGTACCGCGACGCTGCCCTGCCCCCCCCCTCCCCACCCAGTGACCTTCACCGCGGGGGGGAGCGGACAGACTGTAGATTGCAGTAGAAGAGGTAGCGCGCTGGTAGGGAGGGGCAAGGACAGAGATCGACAGCCCTCATCCACCCCCTGCCGGTCGACGACTGACGACAGAGACGGCGGCCCGCTGAATTGAGCAGGGACCGACCGTCCCGGCATTCCTATAGGCCTACGACGGAACGGAATGTTCTTAGGACCCAGAAATGCTCTAAGCTCTAAACACAAAAAATAATGTTCTTATAACATAAACCCGACGTGTTAAAACAAAACAATATCGGTCAGAATTGTTCTAAGAACATTTCGTGGAAACCACAAAAGGTTCTTAGAACATTATTTGGTGGGACTATGGGCGAGCCAGGACGCTTCGCCACTGCTCGACTGAACGACAAACACTGAACGGCGAACAGTGGACACTGAACGACAAGCGACGGACGAGGACGACGAGAGGCGCCGGCGGGCCAACGCGCGAGCGCGCGCAGCGGAGGGACGCCCTCGCTCGCAGCGGGAGCGTGCTGCCTCTGGGGAGCCGCTCGCCACGCTCTCGGCCCAGCTCTGGCAGGGCCACGAGGAGTAGCCTGGCGCCAGGTCCACGACGACGAGGGCGACGACGAAGGCGACGATGACGAGAGCAAGGACGGCGACGAGCGGTTCAGGGGACCGTGCAGCATAGGTCGACATCACCTAGCCGGCGGGGGAGCAAGAGACGATCAAGAGATTACCCAAAGACCATCGGACACATAACCCGGCAGAGTATTCTGCTGAGGGCGAAGACATCAATGCCGGGTCTGATCCCCCAACCGGCAAGTTCTCCGCAGCCGTCGAAACAGTTGAGAACTCCGCTTGGGGACATCAGTCACCAGAATGACGCAGGCGTCCTCGGTAAAAAGGGTGTATGTTGTATGTTACGGCAGCCACACCCCTCCCTGATTGATGGAAAAAAGACGGTCGTCATTCCATGAACAAGATGCGGAAGATATGTTCCTCCTCGCGCATACCGCTATGCCCCCCTCTTGCACGGGCATCCGCGGTGGAGCGACTGCATGCAATGAAATGTATCTCTGCATGTGCCAACCTACAGAAAAACAACTGGCTATAAATGCTCTGGCCTGGGGTCGTCTGACGAATGAGAGAAGCCTCTTTGGGGCTGCCGAAGGGCCCCAAGGGAGCTCCAAGATGGTGCCAAGGGCTCTCCAAGAGGTTCCCAGAGCGAAGCATCGGCAAAGCCATCCATGCTTGACTTAGGGAAGCGCGCTGCTACACACCCCGATAACGCCAACTCGTTTTTTCGGGATGGGCGAGTGAAGATAGACAAAGCGTCAAGAAGAATTCATCTGGTCCGCGAGCGTCTCGCGCATAGAGACGTTCCAGAATGGCCAATGCACCAAACAAGTAGGAAGATCCACAGGCACAATATGTGCGGCGATACACTCGGATTGCGATGTGGCAATCGGGGTCGGGGAAGATCGCGAACACTGCGAATATCCGTTTTTTGCCAGGTCACGAACACCTCAAGTTAGCAGTGCATCTGACGTCTCATTGCACTCGTGCAAGAGTTTCACGCATCCGAGGCACTGCCTTGCCGCGACAAAGACCCACCGACAACACACACAGACACACTGGGGGTAGAGAGGGGACGAGGTCGTCTGAGGCCCAGCGTCGGTGTTTAGAGAGCCGCCTGGCGACGAAGGTCGAACCGCACTAGAAGATCGCAACGGGGCCCCGTACCTCTCAGTGCGCGTTCCCATCTCTCTGGCAGTCCAAAAACAAGATCAAGATCCACATATAACAATAACAATTCACAACTTACAAAAAAAACATGAATTCCGAATTTTCTAAAGCTGGAAATTACACACAATTAAATAACAAACGACATTCAGCTGTGCGCAGAGCCTGCGTCCAGGCTGCCTTGCGGTGTGGCAGGAGCAGCGCCTTCACCGAACCCAGCAAGAGCAGCAGCGCCCGGGCCCCGCGCGTGCATCTACTGCCTCGCATTGACTTTTCCTGAGCTCCTGGATGTCAGTAGACGAGTGGGCCAGGCTCAATGGTAGTTGACTGGTTGTACAGTTTGCGGTGGGCCCCTACGTGCAACTCATCACTGAGGCCATCTTTTGAAACGCGTGCGAGGGGCACGTTTGGCTATATGACCCAAGGCCCGGCCCGCTTCCAGCTCTGTCAGTGCCAGCAGCGATAACCACATGGAAGTATCTCAAATAAGATCTTACCCCAGCTCGCCCCTCACTGATTGGAGCGAGGCTCCGGCAGGCCCATGGCCCGCGCTCGGTCGTTGGCGTCTCCGTGGAGCTCTGTGGTGGGGGCCAAGGCGTGGAGAGCCCAGGCGGTGACGGTCTCCTGCCGCGCCCTCGGCCCCCCTCCCCCCTCTCGGGGGGGACGAAGGAGTAAGATTGAAGGGGCCCTGGGACACACAAATAAATACACACACGTAACAGGATTCCCCATATGTTCATATATCTCTTGTTTGGAGCTTTGTCTTCCCCCCCCACTTCCCATACTTTCCTATATTTGCCTGGGGATCTACGATAAATTGTGCTTGTGTGTTTTTGCTTCCCTCCTGAAGGATAGCAGAGGGCGGGGTAGGGAACCAGCTCACTTAGCTGGTTTTCCTGTCGCTTCCTGGCGCCAGGCGGCGCCCATGTGTCGAGGAATGGGCCTGACGGCGGGGCGGAAACCAGCGGCGTGCAGCAAATATTGTAACTTTCCCTATCCTGCCCTATCCTGCCCTTTCGTGCGGCCCGACCCTCGCCGACCACCCCGAGAGACCCGAGAGACAGCGAACCACTGCTCAGGCCAGATTCACCAGCACCATTGCCTGGACAAGAAGAGCACCGCCTCCATCATCCACGGGTCGATCCGCCTTCCATGGACAGGGCCCTACACCCTCCCCCTTGCGGCCGCGTGTCCAACCGGCCGAACGCGCGTACAGGGGAACGACAAGGCGTCCAGCACGGACTTTGGCGGACCCCAGCAGGCGGAATGCTGGCCGCCCGGTCGCGCCGAGGGACCTCGCCCTCCCAAAATGGCCATGGGAGCGCCCCAGACGATAAACCACGGGGGAACTCTCCGCACTCCTCCTGCTGCTGCTTCCTCATCCTCCCTCCCCCCCCTCTGGCGAGGAGCCGATCTCTGGTGACCGCCGGAGGTCGCGGCACGTGTGCGCGTACACGCAGTTCTCCCAGTCGTGGGGCCCGCCTCTTGGAAACGGCCGAACGGGGATGCATGTGCCCAGCGGCGAGCCCAGGGGGAAAGGCAGAGGGGGCGGACTATCTCTGACGGCCTCAGGTCTTTTGTACACGTGTTTCAGCCTTCTCCAAAAGACAGCGACGGTTTCTCGAAGGCGCGAGGTTTCTGAGAAGCCCCGCCGCCGTCTGAGAAGGCCTGCCCCGTCTCGCTTCCCCCTCGGCGCGCCGCCGATGTGCGCGAACGGGCGCGAGAGGACCTCAATGTACACACGCAAGTTGGTCGGTCGGCCGAAGAGCTCAATGAACAGACGCCTCAGCTGCCCAACCTGCGGGACGCTGGGGCGCCTATACACCGAACCCCTGCGCCGAACTCGTTGGCTTTTTGGCCGACACGGCGTGGTGTAGACACCGAGCCCCTTCCGAAGGAGCGGGGAGAAAAAGAGGGGGGGCGACCAGTAAAACAAGTTCGGCCTTGCCTTGGCCTACCATCGCGAGGAGCGACGGCAGTGACGGAGGAGAAGGAAGTGGAGAGAGGAGGAGGAAGAAGAGGAGGAGGAGGAGGAGGAGGAAGAGGGAACGGAGCAGGAAGGGGAACAAAACCTGGGGGGGGCGGCGCTGTCCCTCCAACCGTTCGCTTGTTGAGACTCAGAAGGGCCTCCTGAGTCCCACGGAGGGCCTGGGATGCCCGTGAGCGTATGACCGTCTGAGTGTGAGCGAAGTCGCATGGGACCTGAACGTAAGTAGGTCTGAGTAGAAGTGGGCACAACACAATGCGTACACAAAAGCTGTCGGAATTCCGCGCGGATTTCGCGGAGCGCACCACGGGCGGCGCCGCAGGCGCTGCCAGCGGGATTCAGCGCCGATCCCAGAAATCCGCGCGTATGTGCTTGTCGTTGTTGCGTTCACAACCTCATTACTTATAGGACAGGATTCCCAGAAAAATCGCTTGACAAAAGCAGTGGGCTTCTTTTCAAAACTGGCAACTGAAACGTGCCGACCTGCGTTGGGGGATACGCGGATTCAGCTCTGACACCACCGCCTGCAACGAATCATGGCTCTCGCGTTGGCGCTGGTCTCGCGCCGTATGCAACGCGGACGGGCTACGCGTTGCTCTTGGTGAATCACTTGTTTGTTGCGCGCGCGTCATACCCGCCGCGCGCGTGCCAGCAGCGCGCGCTGGGCTCGTCTCGCGCCGCGGGCACGCGCGCGCCCTCCCGACGAGCGCACGCGCGCCTCGCGCTTCGCCCGCAGCGGAAGTGCGCGCGATGGCATCGGCGCGCGCATCTCCAGCGCGCGCCAGAGGCGCCGCGAGCCACGCGCGCGCGAAGGCATCAACGAGCCTTGTGGGCGCGCGGAACGCGCGACGACAAATCGCCCGACCAAACCGCGTGACATATTTGCCGCGTGGTCAGCCGCCCCTGTGAATTTACAATGCGGCTGCGCTTCCGCAATTGTTGCCGCACGTCGTCCAAAAGCAGTGTGTCGTCGCCGCTTCGGACCTTGTCGCGGCTCTGTGCCGCTGTCGGATTTTGTTGTCGGCCGTTTTTCTTTGTCGTTGGCAGTTTGTTGTTGTTGTTTGAACTTGTCGTCAACCTCCTGGATGTTGTCGCCGGACTTCTATTTGTCGTCGGCCCTTCTTTGTCGTCGACCTTTTTGTCGTCTGTTCTTTGTGGTGTCCTTCACGGTCGTATTCAAAGTCTTACTTGGGCTCTTCAACATGTTTGGCGTCCTTCGCGGCCGAATCCATCTTTCATGCCTGTCACGTTTCGCGCGCCCCCATCATCCCGTCATGAAACGATGTCCAAGCGTTGCCCATGGAAATTCGATTATTGGTCCTCGCCAGCCCCCATGAGAGACCGTGCGCAAAAGCTTGGGGGGGGCTCAACGCTAATAGCGCTTGAGACGCGTGACGGCCGCCACGGCTTCTTTCGTAAAAACAATGTGTGTGTGATCCAACAACATTTGTCGCTCGTCGTTTTGTGATCCTATGGAAATGGAGGGGGTGATTGTTCCTCCTGGAACCACGGCAGCACATCAGGGCCCTCTGATGCTGTCTTGGGCTGCGGAAGGTCCTCGGCGATCTACTGACCAAATTTTCTGCAAAACCGGGCCAGTCAGGATTGCAGGATCCTGCAAGACCCTGCAGTATCCTACATGCTAACCAGGGTCAGTGCAACCCTGGCTTTGCAGGGTCCTGCAAGATGCGGCGCTCTGGCTGCTTCCCGTTTGCATTGACCCGCGTCTCAAGGATCCCGAGGTCCGATGCCTGGGCGTTGCCCGCTTCCCGCGGCGGACGCCCTGCGTTGAAGTCCTGCACCGTCGCGTATCAAAGCGCGACGGTGGGCACGCACGGCAGCGCGACTCGGCAAGCACCTCGTTAGAGATCGGGCCCCTATGTTGCGGCGCGCACAGAGGGGTGGGGGGAGGGGGGACGGCTTCTTAGAAGCAGGGGTGCTTTGAAGAAGCCTTCCCCCTCGTGGCCGGACTATCTCTGCGATGAGCAGGCGCTTTGGGGTCGATGCTCCCCTGGGTGACCTGACGTCGCGCACCGCGTATGGGTGCGCGGTGATCTGCGCGCCCTCGCGCCGCCCCCCTGGAGAAGGGCAGCGCGCTGACCCAGTCCGCGACGCGCGAAGAGCGCGCGTCAGTGGGTGCATAGATGCAACGCGCGACTTGCACAGATCTACAGTCTATCACCGTACCGCAGCCCTTCAATCGCCCGCCTAGCCTCTCCGACCCCCTGGGCAAGCAAGCGCGGCCCACCGATTGGGCACCACTGTGTCTTGAACTTGTACGCGATGAACTCCTGATGGGAATGCGAGAGCGCCTGCCAAACTGTCTCCTGCCCCTGCTTTCAGCATGCCTTCGCAGGGCAGTTGTCAAACATTGCCATGACTTCCCCCTTCCTCCTCCCCCTGTATAATTCTCTAAGTCCAGCCCCTGCTGCTCCGATACGGCTGCAACTGTTTCTCTTCAGCCTATCCTCATCCTACATCATTATCCCTTCTAGATACCAACCCTCATCGCACCACCCCGCGTGCCGGTGGCAAATATATCATGGGGACCTGAGGCGATCTCAATAGTCTGACACAGGAAATAATGTCTTGCAACAGTGCGGTGGCTGCCACTGGACAACCGCAGAGAAAAGGACTTGGCACATATAGTTGTGCAAAACATCAAATGTTGTCCCAAACCGGCAGCGGCCGCTGTTGGCCAAGCGGCCTTCTGTCTCAATTGGACAACCTCCGCGGCGACACCGACAACGAGTCCTGTTGAGAATGAACAAGAACTGCTGTCGGTCTTCGTACCCCGTCTCGCCGTACGCATTGCGCTCGTGCCGAACATCGGAATATCCTTGCTGGGTGGAGCGCGCCGAGGGCGCGGTCGCGAGGAGCGTCCCCGCCGCGGGGAGCGGTGGGCAGCCTCTCTGGGAGGCCCCGGCGCCGCTCGGGCTTGAGCTAAGGGGGGGTGGGCGGCCCTGGCGTTCGCGGCGCCCGCTCGGGCTCCGTGCTGCCCGGGCGCCGGGGGTGTGCGCCCACGGGGACGAGGCAACCGCCGTGCCATCGGCCACCAAGGTCCTGCGCCGAGGCGCCAAGCCGCGCCAGCTTTCCGTGGTTGCGGCAGCCGTCGCCAGCCGCGCCGCGGAGCCGCGGCTGCTCCTGCGCCGGCGCGTGCAGCATCCTGTGTATTTGCACGGGTTTGGCGTCCAGGTGCAGGAAAGGGCAACGTGTGCATTACACATTAGAAAATTCAACACGTCAGAAAATCAGCGGAAACCTGAATTATCACCATGCAGATTACTTGCATGTTGAATGGTTTGCTTGTTTACTTTTGACCCCTGGGCCACTTGGTCGATCACACAAAGAATCAAACTGGAGTCTGCCACGCAAAAAAATCCGTTTGCAGGGCCGCAACCGCAAACACAACGCTGCAATCCGCTACAAAACAAATAAATTCACAATTTGCCACACAAATCATGAAATTGTAACAGGCCGCGAACATGAACTGGTGTATTTGTAGCCGGCCACAAAAGCAAAAACATGTAGCCCAACACCAAACAATTAGATTGCAAGTCGCCAGGGTACCACTTAACTTGCCATCGGGCCACCTCATAATCAATGTGTAGCCCACCAAAAGCGAATTCTAAGGCCGCCAAAACAAGATCCACCTTAAAAGTCTCCCACTCAGAGGAATCACGACCCGAGGCCACCGCAGAAGAAGAACACAAGAGCATGAACACCAGAAATGAAAAGGGAACAATCTGCATGAGGTGGGTAATGCAAAATCAACAGAAAGAAAAGTATCCGCGACCATGCCTGCTCGGAGAGGGCGTGTTAGCATGCTCCTGTGATCCCTCTGGGAGTTCTTTCCTTCTTATAAGGAAAATATGTTTTAAGGTCGACCGCCTCCCTGGTTCGTACGCGCACGCGTAGACCACCCCCACCGAAATCGCTCCCCAGCTCTTTCCGGCCTCCAGACGGCCAAGATGGCTTCAAATTTGGCCTCCAGACAGCCAAGACGGCACCAGAACGGCTCAAGAGGCTCTCAAGACGGCCTCAAGACAGCCTAAGAGGCGCCCACGACGGCCTCCAAGAGGCTCTCCAGGAGAGCCCGAGGAGGCATTCACCATTTGTTGTGTGTTGTAGGGTTTTGAGATTCTCGCCGAGTTGGGTCTCCAATCGCCCACGACGGCCCCCCCGAATGCCTCCAAGATAGCTCCAAGACGGTCCTCGACGCTCCCAAGAGGGCCTCAAATCGGCGCAAGAGAACCCAAGATCGCCCAAGAGGCTCCCGAGTGGGCCCCAAGCCGGCCCCAAAGAGTTCCAGGAGTGCACTAAGACGGCCAAGAGAGGCCCTCAAGAAGACCTTCGAAGACGTCAGACCGGCCAGAGCAACCACAGATAGCCCGAGAGGCCCCATGAGGCATCCAAGAGTGCTTTAAGAGGCTCTCCATGAGAGGACGAGGAGGCAAGCATCAGAGATGTTCATTGGGTAGTTGTGGGATTTTGCAGTTCTCGCCTGTCTGGGTCTCCGAGGTCTCCAGGATAGCTCCAAGACGGTCCGCGAGGCTCCCACAAGAGGGCCAAAAATCGGCCCAAGAGACCCCAAGATCGCCCAAGAGGCCCCCAAGTAAGCCCAACGGCGACCCTGAAGCGCCCCAAGAAGGCACCAAGACAGCCCAAAAGGGCACCCAAGACGGCCACCGATCGCGACACACGAGCAAAGAGCTCCTTAAGATGGCCCAGGAGGCCCGAAGATGCCCCCCGAGAGGCCACAGGAGGCTCCCAAGAGGCTCATAGGAAGCATACCAGGAGGCCCCCAAAAAGGGGCTCATGAGTCCTTCTCCTTTTCGTTTTCATGTTCTCAATATCCTTCTCCTCCTCCTCCGCCTCCTCCAGCTCCCCTTCCCTCCCCCTCCCCCTCTTCCTTCAGACCGCGAGGACGAAGACGGGTCGAAGTCACGCACTTGCCAGTTCAGACCAGTCGTCGGAATTGCGCTGGTCCTACACTACATGTCCTTCTTGTTGCGCTGTTGCACAGGCGCGATGGCGGGGTTTGCCGCATGCAGCTGGGTAGAGATTACCCGACGCGGAGATCCCATATGTACATCTCGTTTCCGAACACGTCCCGCTGTGAGTGCCTGGCTGTATACAGGTGTGACACCGACGACGACGACGACGACGATGTCGACGGCGGCGGCTATGATGATGGACAACGCTTACCAGGACAAACCTCACAGACAGACAGGTGGTGAGCAGGCCGTTCACCTCTCGTTCCTCGTCTCCTTCTTCGTACTCCATCCCTTATATTCCGCTGTCCTCCGTTCTCCATCCTTCTACTGAGTACGCCGCGTTACTCTTCCGTATTCCGTCATCTAGCCTGGCGGCTGTCCCTCTCACTTCTCGCGCGTCCTCCTCCTTCCTCCTCCTGGTCCTCTATCCTCTCTCCTCCACCGTCCTCCCTCCTCCATCCTCCCTTGCAAACGCCGCCCTCCTTGGCGTCCCCCTCCTCTCTCCAACCTCTTCTTACTCGCAGTACGTAGCCCCTCCCCTCTCTTCTTCCCTCCTACCTTCTCGCTCCTCCTTCGTCCTCCTCGTCCTCCTCCGTCGCAACCGTCATTCTCCTAACATCGAGGTGATCACGGAGCTCTGAATGGACAGGAGCCGGAGGTGCAAAACGAGCACCTCGGTCGAGACATCCTACCAATCTGGCCGCCAACGGACGAGTATCATACCCCATGGCGCCCCCGCCCCCCCTTGGGATGCTGAAGCCAGCGCCTCGCCTGAGACATCCTCCCGATCTGCTTTGAAAGCAGAAGGGTCTCGGGGCCGAAACAGGCTAACCGCCACGTCCCTTCGCTCTGGACGCGAACGGGCCGCTGGCGGCTTCCCCTTGGGGGTGCTGAAGCCAGCGCCTCGCCTGAGCGTCCTCACAATCTGCGCTGAAAGCCCAGGACTCTGGGCGAACAAGCAGACAAACCAGATGATGCATCCCAACGATCTGGGCCCCCCTTGGCGTGCTGAGGCCAGCGCCTCGCCTGAGACATCCTCCCAACATGCTCTGAAAGTCAAGGCGTCTGGGGGGGCGAAAAATGCAAACCGCCTGGGACATCTCCACAGTCTGGTCGCGAACGGGCCCGTTCGCCCCTGGCGGGCCCCCCCTGGAGTGCTGAAGCCAACGCATCGCCTGTGACATCCTCCCGATCTGCCCTGAAAGCAGAAAGGTGTGGTGATGGATTGCTCGTGCTGTTCTTCTGCTACGAGATGCCAGCTGGCGACCGCCCGCGCCTGTGCGAGAGTGCAGGCTGCAGCGACCTCTCGCGCATCCTGCCACCAAACATTGGCATCTTCGACGGCCTCAGCAGCACGTTTCCGTTCGACGGCGACGACACCGAACTCGGTCCAAGAGTTGAGCGGCAATCAGCGCCGCCACCACCACGCCCACTGGATGGCCATCATCCAGCACAAGCTCGGCAATAAGAACAACGCTCGCCATCACGATCTAGGTCTGGCAGATCACGCGACGCTGCCATCATCGAGATGGGCGCCAAGCAGCCACCTTAAGCACTTGGCGATGATCACCAAGAACGGCCACGAGTAGAGCCGCACCAAGACTACGACATGAATGGCAACATTGCCACCATCGGCAAGCATCAACCTGGATACCGGGAAGCTCAGGACGACGACGACACCTCCAGCATGAATGATCAAAATGCAAGCAGATCAAGACCGTGATCCAAGTCTAATCTCGACAACCGTCAGGAAATCCATAGTTCAAGAAACAGTCGAGGCCGACGTGCACCGAACAGTTCTAGTCACCGAAATCCCAAACAGGTTCGACCACAATCAGAACTGGACAGATCAAGACACACACATCACCATGAGTCAGCTGAGTCGTCTCGAGAGACCATGTCATACCCAGATCAACAACAAGAGCAGCCAACCTTGGACTAAGCAGCATCTGAACGTGGAGAGCTACCTCTACAATCGCTACTGAAAGAACAAGCAGCTCTCGAAGGTCAGCGAAGCGCTGACCGTTCACGACCACACGAATTGGACAAAACACGATATCCGCACAGGTCAGCTACGCCACCCACGGGAGTCTCCAGCACGAAGCGCGAGACCTCACGTGAGGCGTCTGTCCCTGTCAAGACGGAGAACACTGGCCCAACGTCGAGCTCAGCAAGACCAGGGCTCTCATCTTCGTCAGGGTCAGCACCGCCTACCTGATCTAGGACCAGTCATCAACCTCACGAACAAACTCTACCTGTTCTCGCACAGCAAAACACAAAATCCGAATGCGCAGAACAGTCCATCTTGGAGTGCAGTCAAGACGATTCACTACCGTCGTATGCTGACGGATGAGCACCGCCATTCTACTTCGCGAGATTGCATACAGTTTACACGATCCGGAACGAGATGACAGACGCGACATGATGGGCAAACTCACTTACATATACAACTCGGAACTGGTGGACGCCCTCTCGAATTTCATGGCCGCCTTCGTTCCCTCGGCCGAGACGTACATAATGACCCACAGCGCCTGGACGGCATCATCATCAGACGTAAACGCTCCTGACCCACGGAGCAAGGACACCTGCCTTTGGGTCGGTGTCAGAGATGGTTCGCGCTACCACGTTGATGCGAGAATCGACAACTTGTCGACGCTGGAGACGGTCCACTTCGAAGCCAACATCCCGAAGGCTGATCGGGCCAAGCTCGCCATTTTCGTGAGCCACGGAGCGTTCAAGGTCACGAAGCTCATCCACTCCGGAAGTTTGCCCATCAGCTGCGTCTGGGGAACGCCGCGCTAAGCCATGCGCCTAAGCGCGCGGGCGAGACAGGAAAACAAGAAGTCCACCGAGGCACCAGGCATCGCGAGCAATGCATGTGCATATTTGCTACAGATAGCCACCTTCTTCAGATTCGCTCGCAGCGCTCTTCGCAATGGTTCGCCATTCGGCGGGGCCCTGCAGGAGCAGCGGCCACTTGCGCTCTGGCCCAAGATGAGCAACCTACGCCTTGCGCATGCATTTCGCCCATTCGCGCCTCGGCCTGCCTCGCCCCCTTCGGCGCGCACCCACGACTGAACGAACGCTGTCGGGCTGAAGAGCGATCCGTCGCAGAAAGTCCGTCATTGGAGCGCGCCCAACCCCGCCAACAAGAATTACGTCGTTGAAGAAATTGCGCGCTGCACGGCACCTGCCCGGCCTGTTCCAATACCTCGCCATCCGGAAGTCGCGAAACAAAAGCCGGGGGCGCGCGCGAGATTCACTGTAAGCATGTGGCTTGAGATCCATCCAATCGTCTCCTCCGGGCCTCATTAAGCCACGCCGCTAAGTGAGTGCGCGATCTTCGTCGTCACCAGCGCATGAACAAGATAAAATGTTCGCTGCTTGGTCAACGCCGCGGGATTCCTGGCCCGGTCACATTTGGAGAATTCGGCCCATGCTGCCCCGAGTTCCTGTTTTAGTTCTGCTCCCACTTGCCCATTCTGGAATAAAGTGGCACCCAAATCTGCCATGCTCTGCTGCTCCAGAATAAGCTGCCCAGCCGGCGTCCTCAGAGTCGCGTTGCCGTTGGTCTTGACCATTGGGAACTTGCCCCAATGTGACGCCATCCCTGCTTGAGCCCCCGCCAGAGCGACGCTGTCCAAGAGAAAATGTAAACTTCGTTGGCTTCTCCCGATGAGCAACGCGTCGTCGGCGTATAAGAGCGCCGAACGGTCCCCAGGAGCCGCGTCTAATTTGTCATCCTCGCTCAGGCTGGTCACGGCGCCTCGCAAAACCACTGTCATAAGCAGGGCGAAAGGAAAAGGCGACAACGGACACCCTTGTGATATACCTGGCATCTTCTGCCTGCTCAGAAGACGCTATAGCCCCGTCGGACACGCAGAACTGCATGGCCTCATACATATGCCCAATCAGAGCGAGCATCTTCGGGGGGCACCCTAGAAGGGCGCAGCGCCGCCAACAGAGCGTCGACGCACATGTAATCAAACGCTTGTCTCCATCCAGTCCAGGGCGACAAATATGGCCCCGCCATCCTTCCTAGCGAGTGCGAGTTCGATATGGCGGCGCACCGCGTGAATGGCATCTGTCGCGCCTCGCCCACGTCTGAAGATGGCGCGCGGTCAAGGCCGCGAACCGCCCGGGGCATCGAATACTGGAACATCGGAAGTGCAGTTCCTCATGGCGTTGGCCTCGAGCAGCTGCAAGGGGCGCGCCGAGCACCCAGGGCACCGATGCCAGATATCAAATGCAAGGTCACCATCGCCGTCCCCGACAACGTTCGGTTTCACCGGCGAGATTCCAAATGTTCTGGAGCACCTTCTTCAGATTCTGGAGGACACGGTCTGGAACGCCTGCAGTCAATGCGTGGAATCAACGGCGCGCCGTTGCCGTGACAGCTATGCGCGCTTTCCCCGCACAGAGCGGACTAGCTGAAGCACGAACGTCGCAGTTCGATGAACATTTCTACATCTGGCACGATGCTGAGAACAACGATTCGGGAGAAGCGAGCCCGCGCGCTGACGACGCCAGCTTTGCAGGGCCAACGGACTCCAAGAAACCGTCCGCTAAGACAGGTTCGGGGACCTGACGCTCGCGACGCCGCCCACGCAGCGCGCTCGGACTGCCGATGAGAAGATCAAGGAAGGCTACGAGCTGCATCAGACGGAGCTGGCGCTCGCCATCAAACTCGTCGAGATCCCGAAGTGCATCTCTGACCACGCGAAGTGCACGCCTGCGCAAATCACAACGCTTCGAGGAGCAGTCGGAGCCGTGCAGTTTCTGTGTCGCGCCCGAGTTGGCATTCTCGCCGATGCGGTGGTGCTGCAGCAAAACGTAAGCAGCGCGACGACCGCGCACATGCAGCTGGCCAACATGATAGTTCGGTGAGCTCGTCAGTTCTCACAGCTGGGATCGATGTTCAAGAAAATCTGACCACCGTATCGCTGTCGCCATTGACAATGCCACTCACGCGAGCAGCAACACATCCTATGCCATCGAGGGCCAGATTGCCATCAAGATGCCTGACAGTCTGCATGATCTACACAAGTCTGGAAAGCTCGACGCAGCCGCATCTCGTGGATGAAACATAGATTTGTTTATTCAGCCAAGCGCGCGAAGCAAATCTCACATAGTACGTCGCACACCAAGCCTTTCACAAGATGGTTGTCTTAGGCAGTGCGAGCTGATCGCCATGAGGATGATGGCACGAGCTCCCTGGAGAAAACGACGCTGGAAGATCGCATCCAATCAGACTTGGATGTATGCTGCGTATGCCCATCGACACGATGACCGACTGCGCGGGCTGTGGACTGGGATGAACTACCTCAAGACAGGTCGCAAAGACTGATAATTCTTTCGTTGCGCGTGAAGAGGCTGATTGGCAAGGTGCCCCGCAGCCTATGGTGCGCCACCAAAGACATGGTTGCCAATTCCCACCTAACACTGCAACGCCGACGATATGATGCAGAAGTTCCTGGAGACTGGCTACGTGACATACGAGCATCCAGTGCTGATCCCGACCAAAGCCATGAGGAAGCTGGAATCCACCGAGGGTGACATCGAATAAATGGGTCGATTGGAATGCGACTGAATCCAAATCAAAGCGTTCCATCCAGAAGCTCTGGGCAACTTTGGAGCACGTTATGGGTTCCTGAATCAGTTACTAAGAATGAGTGACGTCAACTACGGCGACTGAACATCGACACCTGGACCATGCTAGCGGTGATTCAGTTCGACTTCGGTGGCAACTCTACGGACTTGACCTGCTACATGAAGAACTCCTTCCTTATCGAGCTAGCTGAATGAACCTCCCTGCCGCGAGCCGCGAGCCATAACGCTAGAAAAGGCTACATGTACCAGCGATCGTTTTTATACTCATTGCCGTTTATCAGGTGTGCTACGCTACATACCCGACCCATCTGGGCTCAACCTTAAAAGTCGAGTAGGGGGTTGTCACCTCCCCCTACCCCTTACCCCTTGGTCTGGACGGGGGGGGCATCCGCTCACACAATCTTTTTTTCTGGCATTGGCGATAAGGCCAACATCACTGATCCTACTGAAGGTTTTGGCCACATTTAGGCCTCCTGGGGGGGGGGGCTAATCGAGGAATGCTCCTTCTTTGATCGAACGCCTCCAAGATAGCCCCAAGATGGCCACCGAGGCTCCCGAGAGTGCCCCAAGAGCCCAAGAGGGCTCCAGAAGACGCCCAGGAGGCTACGATATTCCCGCAAGATGCCCCGAGAGGCTCCCAAGAGACCCCCCAGAGGCCCGAAGGAGGCCCCCGGGGCCGCCAAGAGGCCCCCAAGACACCCATTGTGGCCTACGAGAAGCTCTCGAGAGACATCCGAGGAGACTCCGAGAAGCATCCAAGAGGCCTCTGGCCTTCCTGTTCGCCCTCCTCTTCCTCCTCCCTATCCACCAAAACCTCCTCCTCACTCCTCTAGTCTCCCTCCTCCCTCTCCTCCCCCCCGCACCCCCTCCCCCTCCTGTTCATCCTCCTCTTGCTCCTCCTCATCAACCTCCTCCTCTCCTCCTCCGCCTCCCCTCCCCTCCCCCTCCCCCTCCCCCCCCTCCCCCTTCCCCCTCCTCCCTCCGCCTCTGCCCTCCTCCTCCTCCTCCTCCTCCTCCTCCGCCTCCCTCCTCCCTCCTCCTCCTCCTCCTCTCCTCCCTCCTCCTCCCTCCTCCTCCGCCTCCGCCTCCCGCCTCCGCCTCCGCCTCCGCCTCCGCCTTCGCTCCGCCTCCGCCTCCGCTCGCCTCCGCCTCCGCCTCCGCCTCCGCCTCCGCCTCCCTCCGCCTCCGCCTCCGCCCCGCCTCCCTCCGCCTCCGCCCTCCGCCTCCGCCTCCGCCCGCCTCCTCCGCCTCCTCCTCCTCTCCTCCTCCGCCTCCGCCTCCTCCTCCTCCTCCTCCTGCTCCTCCTCCGCCTCCTCGCCTCCTCCTCCTCATCCTCCCCCTCCTCCTCCTCATTCTTCTCCTCCTCCTCTTCCTCCTCCTCCTCCTCTTCCTTCTCTGGTTCCTCCTCTATCCTCCCCCTCTTGGGGTATGAGGGCGTCCCAGCCTTTCTTTCACTGCGTGCTGCCCCACATCCATAATCAGGGTAACTCGCCTAGGCAACGTGTCTCGACGGGCTGGTGGGGTTAGGCGAAGTGCCCAGCATCTAGGCCACGCCCGTCAAAAAGCGCCAGCAAACCCAAGGCCCCGGCGAACTCGAGTCGTACGCTTCCCCAACTACCAGCTGGCAGCTCATCGGCGGAGGTTTAGGCAAAAGGGGTCTTTCGTAATGGGGTCGCGAAATGACAACAAATACTTCATCCTTTGGCTAAGTAATGGCGCGTGGCCTCGTTCACGGACCAACAGTGCCAATTGCAGCGCATTCTGCCCTCATCCAGCATGATCCAGCACGAACGATTGCACAAACGAGCCCCTTGTTTGACACCCCCCCTTTGCCCAAAGGACCGACCGGTTAGCCCGAATCTGAAGCTCCTCGGTGGGGTTCCTCTCCTCCTCCTCGGTGAAGGCCGGCATGCGGAGCTCCTCGGCGCCCAAGGGGCCGCCCGCGGGTGCCCCCCCCCATCCGCCCGCAGCGGGGTCGCAGAGCCCAGCGCGAGACGCCGCAGGCACGCTTCTGGTCATCTCGTGCCCGTGGGCCGCCAGGGCCTGGCAGGCATCCCAGCACAGAGCACGGGTCCTCTCGGGCCCGCAAGGAAGGGGTTCCCTGAGGGGTCCCCTGTTTCAGACTGGGCGTTTGCGCCCAGACTCGCGGAGATGGGTCGTGGACCACAAAGCAGGGGGGATGAAGCAATGTAAAGGGATGAGGAAGAGGAGGAGGAGGAGGAGGAGGAGGAGGAGGAGGAGGAGGAGGAGGAGGAGAGGAGGAGGAGGAGGAGGAGGAGGGGAGGAGGAGGAGGGGGAGGGGGAGGGGAGGGGGAGGAGGGGGGGGGGAAGGAGGAGGGGGAGGGGGAGGAGGGGGAGGGGGAGGAGGGGGACAAGGAGGAGGAGGAGGGGGACGGGAAGCAGGAGGAGGAGGAGAAGCAGTGGAGAAAGATGAATTGGCCTGCCTTCGAGGAGGCAGGTCCCAGAAAGAGGAAAGGGGAAGCACAGAGGTAATGGCTGCGGCCACGGGCAGTAGTCGGAGTGAGGCAAGGGCGCAGATGCAAGTGCAACATAACCGCCCCTGTTCGGACTGGCCTCGACATGCGCAAACAAATGGCGGTCATCGACCACAACAACATCGATCATTCAACATCATCTTCGTACGGCTTGAAGCGTGAAGCCGGTAAATCGGAGGACCCACGTGAGCTGGGGATTCACAGCCGCCCAATCCCTAACTCGTGATAGGTCTGGAGTGGGGGAAACGATAGGTCCCAGTGAAGCAGTGTGCTTTCGGATCAAGCCGCTCCAGCAAGCGGTCCTATCGATCGCGGCCTGTCCGAGAAGACGTGTTTCGAAAACACTGGCGTCACATTTGTGGGACAATTGTCAAAGAATGCGACCCGCCAAACTCACAGTAGATGTAAAAGTCTGATGTCATTACAATGTGCCCCATGCCGCGTGTGGCAGGACAAAGGAATTTGGCCGTACCATGCTTATGTCAGCTGGAAGACAAGCACGCTAAGCTACGGAATCGCTGGGCATCTTGGTACCAGACAAGATCGTGAGGCACTCCCAAGGGTGGCGGGAGAACGGGGAGGGAGGGAGGGGGAGAAGGCGGACGAGGACGGGGGAGGCAATCGAATTGTTATGATGTTGACTCGCCGTGTTTCTCCCCCAGCGCTTGTGTTTAGCGGCCCGATGCCAGCGAAAAGATGAAGTTGGCGCAAGTAGGCAAGCGCTGAAAATCGCCTGCATATGAGACTGGAGAGATGCGGCATGCGAAGCTGAATGTCTGCGACTGTTGGCTCATTCAGCCAGCACCCCTGTGCAGCAACCCACCAACGGCAGCCTCCGAGCCTACGTACCCGCAGCGATGACTGTCGGCTGAGCCCGCACTGCTGTGGAGCCGCGTGGACTTCGGATGATCAGGTAGGCGCTTTTTCTATTCTGGGTTTCGACATTTGGCCAGAGGGTGGGGGAGAGGGGGGTCTGGGTCTGGGCAGGTTCTTAGTCAATCTGCTAGTTCGCACGCACTCATTACGCGCGAAAACGCGCGGTAAAGACGGGCTGAAGCGTCAACATCTTGCTGGGCGGATCTCACGGGTTGCTAGCACACGGGAGCCAAGTGCCAATATGTCAAAATCTCACGGGGCAATGACAACTCAAGCAACTGTTCGAAACGGCCTCCAACCCATCCCACTCGAAGAGAACGTATCACACCCTCGCTCTCCGTTATGACGCATAGACAAATTCGATACAACAATTCTGCAAGTTTGGATGTCCTCCTTTGCGGAACTTCTTCTCGTTCTTCCTATCCCTTCCCCGTCTCATTCTACGTACGCTTCCTTCCCCTAACCCAATCAAGTGACCCTTTCCAGCAAGGCCAGAAGCTCCTGCCGCGAGTGCGCAAAGGCCTTGGCAATCCCCTCCCGATCATATCGATGAAACGCATATCGATCAATCTCGCCCTGGTCCATCAATGAATATTCCATATTACGACCGTCATCGTCACCGTTCCCGTCCCCGTCCCCCTCCTCCACCTCCACCTCCTATCCTCCGCCTGCGCCGCATTATTATCACCATGAGCATCATCATCATCATCATCATCATCAACAACAGCAGCAGCAGCAGCAGCATCATCAGCATCAGCATCAGCATCAAAATATCATCAACCGCAGCACCATCATCATCAGCAGCAGCAGCATCATCATCACCATCATCAGCATCGTCATCGTCAGCAGCATCATCAGCATCAACATCATCCCTATCACCATCATCATCGTCGTCAGCATCATGATAAGCATCACAATCAGCAAAATCATCACCATCACCATCACAACCGACATCTGAATCATCACTATCATTATCAACACCATCAACATCGTAATCAGCAGCATCACAGTCATCATCATCATCATCATCATCATCATCATCATCATCATCATCATCATCATCATCATCATCATCATCTTCTTCATCATATTCATCATCACTATCACCATTATCATCAGCATCATACTCATCAGCAACAGCATCAGCATCGTCATGAACATCACCATCACTATCAATATCACCATCAGCATCAGCATCATCATCATCATCGTCATCACCGACATCCTCGCCGTCGTCGTCGTCACCAACCCATCAATAAAATCAATCAATCAATTAACACTATCATCATCATGTCCATCATCATCATCACGTGATTCCCACACGTGTATCGCGCACAATCATAATTAAACAAACCCTGCCATAATTAACCAGAATGGAACAGCACCAACCCTAATACATCAGCATTAACCATTATCACCCTGTCCAGGCGAAGTAACCAGAATTCATTAGAAATACAAAACGCTAACCACGATTGACCATCACAAACAAGACATAGCTGGAGTAATCCAAGGGAAAACAACATTTACCAAACTGAACCACAGCCAGAACCAACCCGAACTAAGCAGAATCAACCAGACCTAACCAGACCTAATCACAATAAGCCAGAACTCACCACAACCAACATTCACCATCATGAACCAGAAGAAATGTTACCCCAAGAATGACCAGACTGAACCAGAACAACTAACCAGAAATATCTACAACTCACCAGCCCGAACTAGAATTCAACAGGATTCGCCAGAATTGCCCAGGTATATCAAATTTTTATTCGTGGGAGCCCAAAGAAGAGTTTCGACTTGTGAGGGGCCGAAATCGGGATTCGATTTGCGGGTGGGCCAGGAAGAGATACTATGCGTGTGGGGGCCAAATAGGAATTCTATGTGTGGGAGCCCCAAGAAGGGATTCCATGTGTGAGAGGTGCGCAGAATGAACCATGGAGCTGGAAACGCACCAGGCTGGATTCACCTTCCTGGCGTGAGGAAACCAAGCGCTGGATGCACGCGCGGACGACTGGCGCACCTGCGAGGCAGAACGCTGGGAAGACATTCAGGGCCCCGTAGACCCGGACACGCTAGACCCGGACACCCAACATCCCTCGAAACCAAATTTTCCAAACGGCGGCACGAACGAAATACTGCACTGCAACATTTCCAGAATAAACCTGGAAACAGGCCTCAAAAGCCTGCAAGACCCCACTAAACCCCGACACAAACCCGAATCCTGCAGTGCAGCAAGCAAAACATGCACGGGTGCTGAAAAACGTGAGCTTGCAAGAAAGGATGTCGTTTCCTTGGTTTTCCGTGTCCTGGTTCGTCTGTGTCCTGGTCTCCGGGGGCCTGAGACATGCGGCCACACGCACGGCCGGCTCTCGCCCAGGCCTGAGACTGTCCAGCTTGTCTGGCCCCCGCGGGGGCGACGCGATGTCCGCTGCCGCTCGCAGACCCAAGAGAACGCCGCTGCCGACAGCTCATACCGCTGTGCCGCCGTCCCTGCGCCACGCGCGCCGAATGAGACGTGGTAATGGAAAGCGCGGCGCGGGGCCACCTTGACCGCAATGTTCCGGGGCCAAATCAAATCGTGCCACCCCTGTCGAGGCCGAGGTGGGGCGCACGCGGCTGTTTAATCCGGACATCAGTTGCGGGCGCTGTTGTTGTTGTTGAGTTTCTGGTCTGAGTTTCCTGGGCGCGTCTGTAAAAAACATAGCTCAACAATATCATCAAGATCTCAGTTTGCTTTGAATATTATCATCCGTCCTCGCACGAGGTCTCGATATTGCTTCACGACGGCGCCCACGAATCCCAACATAAATCCTGCATGCCCTTGATGCTTCATGATAGAGAGAGGGCCGGCGACAGAGGGCGAAGCCCTTACGGTAGTTACCCCAAGACATCGGACAACATGTAAACATACCCGAAAACCACCTCATCCTCCCTCAGTTTCCTCCCTCACTCCGCCTACCACCTTCCCCCAGCCTCCTCTACTTTCAGAATACTTCGGGCCCCTCGTCCGCCTCCTCGTCTGGAAACCTTCCGACTGTCCTCCAATCTCGGCTGCACGCACGAGTGACCCTAAGCAAGAATGACCTCTGGTGCGCGGCTCTGGGGTTCGGCGCGGGGGGGCCAACCCGAGCGCGCAAGCCGCTGTTATCGCATCCCTGGCAACCATCTTGGGACCCCACCCAGTGTGCCCGCACCAAAAGTCACTCCGGCGAAAGGTCACCTTGACGCGTAGCCGACAATCATCCTGCTCCTCCTTGAGCCGGTGATGTCAGGACGCTAGGGCGAAGGCACAGTTGCGCCCCCGCGGGCATTTCCGAGCCTGCAGGACGAGCAGGGCGAGAGAGCAGGGGAGGCGGGAGGACAGCACACGTCGCATAGAAGAAACGTAGGAAACGTGAGGGGCCACTGAACTGCTGAGAACCGCGAGGATGAAAACAAGCATCGGACAATCACGCATCTCAACGAGGGACTCCCGAAGCAGCGGCGCTAATATCCTAGAGCAGGCGCGGGGGGGGAACGGGACGAGGAGGTAAGTGCTGTATCCTAGCGAATGAATCGGTGGTTCACCGCGAAGCTTGCAGCTGGCTTGGCTTATAGATTACCTCCTGGAACATCCGAATATGTTAGATTACCTTCTGGAACATCAGAATATGTGGCCTTTGGTGCTCGGGAGGAAGGGGGAGTAGCGCTCACCCCCTTCGTCTCGATGCATACCTTCTGGGCTCAGATGGTCTGACGAAAACTTCCCCTTCGGTAAAGGGTGCATCACTGTGCCTGAGCAATATACACCGCCTCCCCCGCCGGGGGGAACCAGAAACCAGGACGACATCCCCCACCAAAAAACAAGACACACAAAGCGCACTTTGCCGCAAGTCCGGATCACGCCAGGGCATCAAGCGATCACCCTGCATCGTGTTCAAGCAGCAGCGAGGGAGGCGCGAGCATATTGCCTACTGCGTGAAAACCATCATCCCTGTCAGAACAATACGGCATGCGATTTGCGGCAAGCGGGCATCCCGCGATCACTTTGCATTGATATTTGACAGGGGTGATGGGGGTGCGCTGACACGCGCCGTGCACTTTGTGGGCGTCGCGAACCTGGCTGGCGTCTGCATTGGTTCCCGATCATTGTCGATGGTGGCCCCTGCCCATGCTGAGACCCGGGTGCTACTTATGTGGTGGGATGGCAGGTGGGAGTGAGCGAGACGATCGTCCTTCGGGGAGGGGTAACTTGACCCCTCGGAAGCTCGGAAGCTGGACAGATGTGTCAGAGGATCCCTTTTGGCTAGAGATGGCTCTAACGGTGCCTCCAGTGCTCCGAGGTGGTCTCTAAAAGGGCTCAAGATAACCGAAGATGCTCCTGCATACCCTCCGGCATACCTCCGAGTCCACACGAGAGCCACAAGAAGTCCACGAGACGGCAACGTGAGCCCGTGAAGCATCAAAGACCCCCCCCAAAGAGGCCAATATTCTTCAAACGCATATGTTGATCAATATGTGTTGCCTTATTGCCCTTTCGCTTCCGATGGGGCCCCTCACGCCTCAAGATGGCAGCAAGATGGCCCTAGAGAGCCCCAAGAGAGGACCGAGAGAGGCCCAAGAGCCCTAAGAGCGCCCAAAGAGCTCAACAAGAGGGCCGTAAAGGCCTTTTTGATGCCCCCCAAAGGAGAGAGAGGTCCTAATGTCCCAAACCCGTTTTTGAACGTCTCCAAGTTTGTCCGGAGCGGCCCTCCGGGGCCCCCAAGAGAGACCCAAGAAGGCCTCAACGTGGCCACAACAGAATCCAACAGGGCTTCCAACACGGCCCCACGATGGCTCCAAGAGTCTCGCCGAAGTCTCTATCTTCACCATTGTTCGCATCCCTGCTTCACCATGTGCTTACCTACGCCCCTCCTCCAAACAGCTCGCATGAGCATCGTTTCTGGATGTGACGGCGAGCGAGGGGAGGAAGCGAGGAGGAAAAGGCCTTCTCAGAAGTCGGCGGGACTTCTCAGAAGCCCTCGCGCCTTCTGAGACGTGTTCTGTGTTCGGGGAAGGCTTGGAAAACTTAGAAAACTGATCATAAGGCTTTGGGGGCTTCCGAGCCTTCTGAGAAGGCCTTCTCCTTCGCACTTCCCCCCAGGTTCGCCGCCGATGGATAGGCTGGTGGGGATACGCGACGCTGCGGGGACAACAAACGCCCACAACCACTTCGCCACTTCGGGGATGTCCTGCACGTGCCACCAAGAGAGCGTTTCTTTATGCTCGGCGATGACGGGCGTCATGGGGGGGGGGCGGAGGGGGGGGATGACGTAACGCCCCCCCCCCCGTGTGGTTCCGGCACCACAGCCGCGCCCGCGCGCACGACGCGACGAGCGACAAGCGACGACGACGACGACGACGCGAGCAGCATGTAGGTGGCGATCTGCCCCCCTGCGCCTGAGTACACCACAACGCTCGCATGCGCCACAGCGCGTCCGTACACCACAGCACATGCGTACATCACAAAAACCGTGTGCAACGCAGCGCCTGTGTACACTGCAATGCTTGCGTGCGCTACAGCGCCGGTGTACATGTGCATACCGGAAGCAACCATGTGCAACGCAGCGCCTGTGTACACCACAATGCTTGCGTACACCGCGGCGCCTGTGCACGCCACAGCGCCTGTCTACACCACAGCATCCGCGTGCACCGCAGCGCTATTGTACACCACACTGCCTGCGTGCATAGGACAGGTAGAAGGAGAATGCACGTGAGGATCTGCTGCGGAAGCGCCACGCCAGGAAAATGCGGATAATCGGATGCGACGTTTTTCCCTCTTCCCTTCTCCTCCACTTCCACCTCCTCCTCCTCCTCCTCCTTTTTCTCTTCCTCCTCCTCCTCCTCCTCCTCCTCCTCCTCCTCCTTTTTCTCTTCCTCCTCCTCCTCCTCCTCCTCCTCCTCTTTCTCCTCCTCCTCCTTCTTACCCCCTGTCGTTTGGCGCTGCAGCACACGTGCACCGCAGAATGTTCTATTGAATCGGCCCACGTGGTTCTCGGACAGCCAATTTAGCTTGAGCTTCGTGGACACAGATGGGGGAAGTTACGGTGGTGCGGGCGAACTCGAAGGACTCGTAGATTCCCTTGGCGATCCCTTGTCCATAGGATTATTTTCTGGTGTTTTCGGTGGAATCCACAAACGCTCCATTTTGTCATAATGATTCCTTCAACATTCTACATACAACAGTGGTGCTGTGTTGCACACGGTTGCTGTGGTGCATACGAGCGCCGTGGTGTACACAGGCACTGCGATGCACGCAGGCATTGTGGTGTACACTGCTGTGTTGCACACGGCTGATGTGGTGTACGCAGGCGCTGTGGTGTACACAAGAGCTGTTGCGCCCGCGCGCTCGGTGGCACAAACTGACACTGTGTTGCACGCGGCTGCTGTGGTGTACATAGGCGGTGTGGTGTACACAAGCGATGTGGTGCACGCAGGCACTGAGGTGTACACAGGCGTTGTGGTGCAGATAGCCACCTACAAGCTGGTGCCACCCGTCCTCCATCATCCCTAAGCATTCCCAGGCGCCGCCGGCGCGAAGCGTGACGTCATCGAACCCCTCAACCCCCCCCAGATGATTGCCGTCATCGGCCTGGAATAAAAAACAGGCTCCAGCCGCGTCCGCGCGCACGACGACGATGAGCGACGAGCGACGAGCGACGAGCGACGAGCGACGAGCGACGAGCAACGAGCGACGACGACGACGACGACGACGACGACGACGACGACGACGCCTCGACGACGACGACGACGACTGCGGACCAGACTCCTATGCGGATTCCTACGCGGACACCTACGCGGATCCCAATACGTACGGCGGTAGTGCCCGGAGCGCACTGGGGGGGGAGCGTTACGTCATAGGGGGGGGGAGCGGGGGCCATGACGCCCGTCATGCCCCAAGCAATAAAGAAATGGTCTCCAACCGTGCACACCGAAACCATCTTGGTACTGGCTGTGATCGATGTGGGCGTCCGGGACGACCAAACCTGTCACAACCGCAACCACATGGTCATGTCAAGGTCGGTGGATTCCCCCCCGAGAGGCCCCCTCCAAAACAATCGACTGAGTTCTAGCTGTGGTTCCTTTGTTGTGCCCGGAGAGGCGTCAAGAATTGAGCTCCCCACACGACCTCCTCGCGAAGAGCATGTCCGGAAATCGGCCTCTCGGGGCCCACACGCTGGCACCGTGTCCTCAAATCTCCAGAAGTCTACACTCCTGGAGGAAGACGAGGAGATCTGCCTCCCCATGATAAGCACTGGGCAAGCCTGGGCGAAGACATCTACGTATCCGCGGCCTCGCTGGCTGGGCCCCTGGGCAGCGACCCCGCTGATGCGGGGCGTTTTTTCGCGGATGCCCCGCCCCAGAGTCCGGACCGCAAATGCGTGGATACGGATCTGTTCGCCACTCGTGAGGGGACGTCAAGGATGCTCAATTTTGGATTCTCCCCCTGCCCCTTCCCCTCGCGCGCGTGGGGGAGCACAGCGCTGCGAACCCAAGGAAGCTTAACTGGTGGCGTATGTGGTGGCGGATACCAGACTGCGAAGGCGTGGATACTTTCGCCGTTCGTGACCGGCCTCGACGTCGCGCGTCGGCGGCTCATCGCGCCATGCTTGCGGCGCGGGATACGAACGTTCTTCCTACATTCGCGAAAGGTTGGCAAAACCCGAGGCGAAGTGTTCGAATCGTCCTGCGCTGTTTGGCATCTGGTTTGTGTTTCAAGCTGTTGGGCCACAAGGGGGCTGGTCATCCATGGCATGTTATCGGAAGCGTTATCGGGCTACTCCATAAATCCCAGCAGCCCTCTGGGCGTGGGTGGTCTAGGGAGCTTCCTCTTGCAACCCTCTTCTTCCCCTTCAGGGAGGGGTTTACTCCTCCCCACGACCCCCTCCCCTGGACCTGGACGGGGCGCCCCGCCAGGAGTAAGAGGACACTTTTTCGCCCAACATGGCTCAGATGACCTCCAAAATGGCTCATGTTGCCTAAGATGCCTCAAGTCGGCTCCTAAGAGGCTCCAAGAGGCCCAAGAACACTACAAAACAACTCCAAGACGCCTCCGAGACCTCCAAAAAGGCGTCCAAGAAGCCTGCATCCTTCCAAAACCTAAGGAACAACAGTGTCGTCATGTTTTCGCCTATTCGTTTCCGATACAGCCACCTGAGGCCTCAAGATGGCTCCAAGATGGCCCAAGAGGGCCCCAGGAGAGACCCCAGAGAGCCCCAAGACGGCCGCAAGAACGCTCAAGTGCGCTCCAAAAGCGCCCCAAGAGGCGACTTGTGGGGCTCCCAGAGGAGGGGGGGGGGGGGGGAAATTAGGGGGGGGGGGGGAAATTAGGGAACCCCTCTTTTTTGATCGATCTCCTTGGAGATGGCCCCAAGAACGCCCGAAGTCCCCAAGAACGCCTCAAGAGGGCCCCAAGAGGCGCCCAGACGGCCACGAGAAGCGCCCAGGAAGCCTCCAGAAAGTCACAACAGAGGCCTCCACAGGATGCCCGAAGCACCCAAGACGCTCAAAGACGGCCCTGGGCTAGCCAAGATGCCCCTTTTCCTCCTCCACCTCCTCCTCCTCCTCTTTGTCCACTCTCTCTTCCTCGTTCCTCCTCTTCGCCCTCCTCTTCCTTCTCCTCCTCGTCCTTCTCCTCCACCGTCCTCCCCGTTTTGGGGTATCGGACGGCTTTCCCCTCCTTTTGTTGTTCTGCCTGCTCCCCCACTTCCCTGATCACCTCAACTCCCCTGGGCATCGTTTATGGATGGGCTGGTGGAGATACGCGAAGGGCCAACCATCAAGCACGAAGCTGCTGGAACATTTTTTTTGCTGGCGTTCAGGCGTCATCCATTTCAGGGTTGCGTTCCACAGCTGCGCGGGCATGGTACGTTGTGTTTCATCGTTATGGTTGGAGGCTTGGTGATTCGCATGTTCGATGGCGTTTCGAATTCCCTTAAACATTCAGGGTGTCTCTCTCAATTCGCCCATGCGTGCAAATGTTCAACTGCCCGTGCGGGAAAAACCGGGGGACAGCAGGTTAGCCGTTCAACCAATGTCGAAGACCTGCATTTCTAACAAAGGTAAAACATACGAGGGAGAGTTAACCAAACATGACTACAAACGCCGTAGTGCGCATGCAGGGGGCGCATAGACGTCCCCGCGACCGCCCTGGCGCTCCGCGTTCAGATGCAGATTCCTGCGCACCCCGCCGTGTCGTCAAGCCACGTCTGCCACGCACATTGGACTTGGAAACCAAACGCGACATCCGACCTGGAAAACCGCGCGCACGCTGCTGCGCGAGGGATGGACGCCACCGCGCGCACGCGCGCGCGTACACACGTACAGTGTCCCAGTAAGACGAAAACTATTGACTTGTCGACCGAAGTAGCCTGCACATCTGCACGCGTACCGAGCAGACGCATTTAGCAATTTGCGCGCGGGCGAGCGTGTGTTGTATAAAATCGATGTATACACATGTACCAGTGTGTGTAGATGAGTCGCATCGCTCGGCCGCAATGGAATATTTTCGAGAAGGGGCAAGTTTCAAACATTATCTGGCGGCGAATTGATAGCAGTCGGGATCCGCGGGGGGAAGGGGTGTCATCATTTCTAAAGAAGGTTTTGGGCATTAGCGTGAAGGCCGTTCGTAAGTTTCGTATCCAAAGTTGTGCGTTGGGTTCTGGCACGTTCCTATCGCTCGGCGGCAATAGTTGCAATGCTGCCAACTGGCGCTACGGTTTTTCAAAATGGTGTCATGCGTCATTCGTGAAGTTGATCCTCTTGTCCGGGTGCTTCGTTTGCCTTGTCGTCCAGTGCATCTTGTAAGGTCAGGGGGGCGTCGCATGCTCGATATCACTACGTGATGGCGGAAACTCTGGAAATCCCCCTCCTCCTCCTTCTTTTTCTCCTCCTCCCTCCCAAGAGGGGAAACGGCAGGGGATGACCGACTCAGAGGGGAAACGTCGACGTGGAATCGGCGATACATCGCCGATAGATCGGCGACAGGCCCCAATAGCGAATCCGCGCGGCCCTGGGCGAGGTGGGCTATCGGGCCCCTTGGCTGCCGATGCATCCCCCCCTGAGCGCATCCCCCCTCGACGTTGTCCGTGAAGGGGCAGGTCGGACAGCGGAGCCAGGACTTTCTGGGTGGGGACGCAGACAAGTCCAACGACGCTGAAGAAACGTGCCTGCTGTCCATCTTGCAAAGCTTGGCATGCGGTAATGTGGCTGTCTTGGGGCCCTACGGGACACGCTGGCCTGCACAGCGTGGCGGGGCGACCATGCCGCGCCACCCCGCTGCCGCGCAGCAAAACGGAAAGGAGGCAGATCGCCATTCGCACCCTGCTAGGCCCCTTTATATATCCTCTCTCCGTTTCGTCCTCCTCTTGCTCCATTCTTCCCCCGCCTCCTCCTCCTCCTCCTTACCAAACCCATACCCCTGATAATAAACCCTTGGGGGTAATAAAGTTCGAGGTCTGGAGGGGGATACTCAACGTGTTTCCAGGCGCAAGATGATGGTGATGAAGATGGTGATGATGATGGTGATGATGATGATGGTGATGATAATGATGGTGATGATGCTGATGGTGATGATGATGATGGATGGTGTGGATAATGATGATGATGCTGCTGCTGATGATGATGATGATGATGATGATGCTGGGCGCTCGTGTAACTAGATCCTGACATAACAAACTGTCCTGGGTGTCCTCGAGTCTCGCATCTAGAGGTGGCCTGCGCAAGAGAGGTCCTTGGCGCTCCTGGCCAAGAAACGTCTCTTGCGTACCATCTCGAATCATTCGCCCATGCAGGCTCGTGACTTGCGAAAGATGAAATGGTGAGACCTCCATTGCCATGCTCAGCGCTTTTGATGATGTTGCTAGTCAACATAAGAAGATCGCAATTCCGATTCGCAATTTCCCCCCCGCGATAATCAAGTTCGGCCTCGCCGCCCCTCTCCACAATGAGAT
>CAUYUJ010019162.1:0-72500 GCA_963575745.1 Prorocentrum cordatum
GGAGGAGGCGGAGGAGGAGGCGGAGGAGGAGGAGGAGGAGGAGGATGAGGAGGAGGAGGAGGAGGAGGAGGAGGAGGAGGAGGAGGAGGAGGAAGAGGAGGACGAGGACGAGGACGAGGACGAGGAAGAGGAGGAGGAGGAGGAGGAGGAGGAATAAGAAGAAGAAGAAGCAGAAGCATAATAATAAGAAGAAGAATACTAAGAAGAATAAGAATAATACTAATAATAATAAGAAGACGAAAAATAATAATAAGAAGAAGAAGAATAATAATAAGAAGAAGAATAAGAAGAATACCACTAATTTTAATACGAAGATGAATAATAATAATAAGAAGAATAAGAAGAAGATGAATAATAACAATAAGAATAATAATAATAATAACAATAATATTAATAATAATAAGAATAAGAAGAATAAGAATAAACATAAGAATAATACTAATAATAAGAATAATAAGAAGAATCCGAATACTAAGAATAATAATAAGAATAATAATAAGAAGAATAATAATGATAATAAGAAGAATAAAAATACTACGAAGAAGAAAAAGACGAATAATAAGACGCATAAGAAGAATACTCATAATAATAAGAAGAAGAATAATAAGAAGAAGAAGAAGACGAATAAGAATACTAATAATACTAAGAAGAAGAATAAGACTAATAATAATAATAATAATAATAATAATAACAATAATAAGAAGAATAAGAAGAACAATACTAATAATAATACGAAGAAGAATAATAATAAGAAGAAGAGGAGGAGGAGGAGGAGGAGGAGGAGGAGGAGGTGGAGGAGGGAGGAGGAGGAGGAGGAGCCGGAGGAGGACGGAGGAAGGGGGACGAGGAGGAGCGAGGAGGAGAGAGGAGGAGAGGAGGAGGAGGAGGGGGTGGGGGAGGGGGAGTGGGGTCGGAGGAGGAGGAGGAGGAGGAGGAGGAGGAGGAGGAAGGAGGAGGTGGAGGAGGAGGAGGAGGAGGAGAGACGAGGAGGGTAGGAGGATCAGGAGAGGAGGAGATTCAGGAGGAGTAGGAGGAGGAGAAGGTGGAGGAGGAGGAGGAGGTGGAGGAGGAGGAGGAGGAGGAGGAGGGGGGCGGAGGAGGGGAGGAGGGGGAGGAGGAGGAGGAGGAGGAGGAGGAGGAGGAGGAGGAGGAGGAGGAGGAGGACGAGGAATGGAGGAGACTACCTCGCCTTCGCTTGGCCCCCCTCGCTCGGCCAGCCGGGGCGGCGTCAGTGCCGCCGGGTCTCGCGGTCCCACCCTGCCACCCTTCAGCGTTGTACAAAGCAGGAGTCCCGCTGCATGCTGGGGCACCTTTGGAGGAGTTCGAAAAAGAAAAAACGCCACAAACATAATCCTTTGGCGCTCCGCGCGGGCTTCTTGGGTCCGCGCTGGGCCCCCCCTGGCAGCGCCTCTGGAGCCGCCCCAAGCGCGTTCCGCTCGCCATGGAGGGGGGCCCAGCGCGCATCCAAGAAATCCGCGAGGAGCGCCAAAAGTTGATGTTGATGCCGTTTATCTTTTTTCTCGTGCTGACTTGTCTTGCCTGCGGTTTGGCCGCGCCCAGGGTGAGCCATACAGTCGTTTCTTGTGTACTTTCCTACCGTTCGCAGCTCCAGTGGTGCCCAATGGCATCTCAGGGCCTAATGCCCCAGGAACGGCTGACACTTAGTGCCGAGCTGTCCATCAGGCATCCGGCGTCTAGCCGCGCGCCGGGCAAACAGTGCTTTCTTTTTTCATCAGTTTGCTTTTTCGATGGCGTCTAGCCGCTTTCTCGCCACGCGCCACGTGCGGGGCCACTAGTGTTGAAAGTTTTCATTTTGCCAGTGTCGGGCCAGTTGTCCCGGGCGTGCGACTTTTCCTGATCACCAGGCTTCTGCGACTTAGCACAGCTCCCTATTTGCAGCGCATTTTCTCGAGGGGGAACCCTTAGATCTACACAGCATGATGGTGGACGCATGCGGCAAGTCACCGTCGTCCCCTTGCCTTTGGCAGATGCGTGTGTTGTGGCACGGCACTCTAGTTGTGCATTGCCAAGCGAGAGCACGGCCGCGCCCGTAGACGGCGTGTTCCCCAGGCCGTTGCCGTGGAAATCACTGGGGGAACAGCGGGTATGTACCCTGGGGTGTGTTGAATCGACGCCGGCGACGCCGGCTTTGAGCTCGGGCGAGGCATTCTCAAATGAGTGGCAGACGCATGTGGCCACACCCACCAGGGCCTTAGGTGGAGCTCCCCATGGGGCCACGGAACGTGTGAGGGTGTGCCGATATGAGTTTGGCGGACGCATGTGGCCACACCTTTGGGGCCTGAGGTGGAGCCCCCCAAGGGGCCACAAAACGTGTGAGGGTGTGCCGAAATAAGTGTAGCGGACGCACGTGTCCACACCCATTGGGGCATTCGGTGGAACTCCCATGGGACGACGTAATGTGTGCAGGGTTTGCCGAAAAGAGTGTGGCGTGATCATGTGGCCACACCCACTTGGTCCTCAGTTGGAGCTCCCTATTGGGCCACGAAGCGTGTGAGGGGTGTGCCGATATGAGTGTGGCGGACGCATGTGGCCACACCCATTGGGGCCTTAGGTGGAGCTCCATATGGGGCCACGAAACGTTTTAGGGGTGTGCCAGAATGAGTGTAGCGGACGCATGTGGCCACACCCATTGGGGCTTGGTTGGATCTCCTTATGGGGTCACGAACCTTATGTGGAGCTCCCTATGGGGCCACGAAGCGTGTGATAGGTGTGCCGAAATATGTATGATGACGACGGTGATGATGACGATGACGGAGGTGATGATTGGTGATGACAGGTGGAGGGCATAGGCAGGGATAAGAGGAGGGATGAGGGAGGATGAGTGAGGAGGAAGAGGAGGAGGATCAGGAGGATGATGAGGAAAGGGTGGAGGAGGAGGAGGAAGGAAAACGTGGCGCTGTCCGTTCAAAGCGAGGACCCAACACCACAAAATGGTTGGGATCAGAACATGCAAGCAACATGTGTTTTTCATCCTGTAGATAACCAGCCTCCTTCTCTGTCTGTGCGCGCGCGTTTCCTCGTCATCCTAATCGGCATTATCGTCATCATCATCGCCGGCGTCATGATTTCCACCTCTACCATCACCGATGTATCTTCGTCACTATCATTGTTGGCATCGTCGTTGTCGTCGTCAGCAGCGCCAGTACCATCATCGTCATCGTCGCCGCCGCCGATGTCGCCGTCATCACTAAGGGTATGATGAGCAGAAGGATGTCGGAAGTGGAGGGTCAGATGGGGGACGAGAAGCGTTAGGAGGGGAATAGATGCAGGTAGGGTTATCCCAGATACCTCGGGAGCGCGAATTCGTTGTAACGTACAGGGGCTAGTGGCTCTTGAATCGCGAATCCTCTGTAATGCGCACGGGGCCAGCATCGGGAACGCACGTTCGTCGTAATTTGCGAGATCTCGGGAGGGCAAACTCGACGCAATTCAGGAAATATTGTTTCGGGAGCGCGAACTCGTGCCAGTTTGAACAAGGCATTGTGGCATCGGGAGCCCGAACCCGTAGTAATGGGTTTGTGGTTTCGGTATCGGTCTTCAAGCCGGGTGCGTGCAACCATGATTTGATGATGCCCGTGCCAGGGGTCCCTCCCGGGTCCCCGCAGGCAGCGTACCCTTCCGGGAGTTTGTCTGCGAGCCGCAAGCCCGCCCGAGCGAGCTCGGCGGCCAACGTTTTGTCGGCGCAGGGAATTGAGGGCGCGAAAGTGGAGGGCGAAACAGTGACGCGCCGCCCCATGGGTTTGCTTGACAGGGCCCGCAGTTCGCTGTCGCGTATGGCCATGCTTTCTCTCTGCTATGTACGGTAGGTCTGCGTCGTGTCGACCAGCGGCGACCCCAGCGCGGACGTTCAAGATTGAACGCCGCCGGCGACCCAGAATCGATCGATGTTGAACGATCGGACGTTGCGGCAGCGGCCGATCGTTCAAGGTTGAACGATCCCTGCGGTGTCAAAAACCAACGTCGGGGTCGACACGACACGAACCTGCCGTACGGGAGTGTGACAGCAGAGGCTCATGGCGTTTCCATATCGGCATCCACGGGCGCGGTGCCGGCGACGGCCCGCAGCCAGCGAGCGGTCCGATGGGGTCTCGACGAAGGGTTTTTTTGCAATCCTTCGTAGAAGGAGCGCTCCGATGGGTTTTGTTTGCAATCCTTCGTCCGAGGGTTTTTTTTTGCAATCCTTTGAACGAGGTTTTTTTGCAATCCTTCGTTTTTTTGCAATCCTTCGTTTTTTTGCAATCCTTCGTGCGAGACGAGACGGAGTCTGGTCGAGGATTGCTCGCGGCGCGCCTTGCGGACTCCATCTTCGTCGGCACGCAGCAGCGGGTCAGTGCGTCAACGAGGCTCGGCGCGCGACAGGACGACGCGGCTCTGCATGCAACAGAAGAGGGCGCTCCCGCCACTGCCGGCGGCATCTCCCGACGCAGCACACGCGTGACACCTGGGCGAACTCTCACCGCGACGCGCCGACACGTTGCCGAGTCCACTGCGGCGACCAATTTCGAGCAGCAGTAGGCATTCTGTGGCAGGATGACATGTCAGCTCTCGCTTGTCTGGCCCACGGCGTCACTCGACGGTCCCCGCCCTCTCTGTCGCGCCCATTAGACAGCCGAGCAAACGACGCGCGACTGACGGAGCGCAGAAGACGAGCAATATGCAGTCGCCTCTTCTGCAGCAGAACGCGATCCAAGGGCGCCGCGCCCGCGCGCTCCGGGGCGAATCTCATAGCGGGCTCGAAGTTCACACGACGACACATTCGACGCGCAACGCGCGCGTGGCTGCGAGCGCGCGCGCGTCGCCGTCGCAGAGCCAATGCGCTTGTACTGGGATACGAGATGCAACGAGGAATTGCTTGGCAAAGGGATCCCACGCCCGCTCCGCGCGCGAAATTCCTCGTGGTGGTCGGATGCACCGCTCCCGCCACACTCCATGCAAGCTCCGGTTCTGTTTTGTTTCCGCGACTCCTTCAACGCGCGCGTGGCCTCTCGCGGCGAGATGGGCGAGCGCGCAAACAGCGCCGCGCCTAAATCTTCAACGACGGCCGCTTCGACGACATCTTTCTTTTGCTGGCTTTCCGCGGCGCTGTCCTCCTGGCGCGGGCCTGTCGGAGGCGTTCCAGACGTGCGGTTGCGCTGGCGCCTTGCGGCCGTGACCGCAAAGCCATGGGGCGGAGCGCGAGGACTGTGGCGTTCGACCCTTCAGAGCTGCAGCCCTGCCGCCCTCCCGTCATGGCGAACGCGAAAGCGTCGGCTGCCGGCGCGTCGCGCGACGCGGCGAGGTTGGCGGGGCCCCGCGATGTAGATGTCGTCCGCGCATGCCGCGGGGCGCGCCCCATGGCCTTGCCTGCGGAGCTCCTCGCTGGCGCCTTCCAGGGCGCCTGCCGGGTCATGTGGGCGGGTGCCAGGCAGGCACTCTTGCGGCGAGCCCGGGCCTCGCTCGAGCCAGCTCGCGTCGCCATCGGCTGTTGTCGTCGGCGTTCTGGGTGGCGGCGTTGAGCTGGCGGTCCACCGGGAGGCCCATCCGTGGCGCGCGCGCCCGAGCGGCCGCTCGACCAGCTCCCCGGCGGACAGCGCCGGAAGGCATTCTTGATGTCACCCTGGAGTTCCCCGAGCCCGCGGCCAAGCCGAGCGCCTGGGCCGACCCGTCGGCGCCGCCAGCGCGCCGCGATGCGAACCGCGCGGATGATCCGCGCGGTTCGCATCGCGGCGCGCTGGCAGCGCCCGATACCTCCGATGGCGCCCGATACTTCCTGCCGCCGACACTGCATCGGGGCTCGCGGCGCCAGCCTCTGGAGGTATGCGCCGACCTAGTATGCCGAGCGCCGCCGTTGCTCTCCCGCTGCGCCTGCAAGGCCTGGCGCGAGACGACGTCGTCGAGGTCTCCTGCGGCCCCGGCGTCGAGCCCGGGCGTCGAGGCGCTGGCGAGCAAGCGCTCGAAGACTCGAAGACTCGGGTACAGCAGCCCGTGAGAGGTATGTTTCCCATGTTTCTTTTTTTCCCCCACATCCAAGGTGGGTCTCTTGTTTTCTCTGCACGCGCCGTGCAGGATCTCACCCCTTCCTTTCCTTTCTCTCTCACACACACACTCACCATCATCACCATCATCATCACCATCAACCACCATCATCGTCATCACACGCACACACTCATCATTATTACCATCATCACCAGTGGCGCGAAGCGCCAATTCAATCTTGTGTGTATATAGATACATATACATAGAGAGAGGGGGTGAGAGAGAGAGAGAGGTGGGGAGGAGGGGGTGGGGGAAGTGGAGGAGGAGGAGCATGGGGATAGGGATGTCTAAACGATGGTCAGTGTGCCTCATCTTGTTCCTCCTCGAGCCGCCGGTCGGGGAGCGCGTTGTCGGCGCGCGCCCCGCGGGCTCGGAGGCTCAAGGCTTTGGGGTGCAGGTCGGACTCCTCTCTAAGAATCTCCGACGCCGTCCAGCTTCCCGTACTTACGGGAATGCGCAATTTTGTTTTGATGGATCGTGCCCGATGTTTCCAAACGGCACGACCTCCACAAAGTTGAATTCGGCCCTCGCAGCTGGGGGGGCAGAAGCTCGGCGCTCCTCCTCTCCCTCCGACTCCCCCTCCCCCTCCCCTGCCTCCTCCCTCCCTCCCCCCCCGGTTCTCCTTACGCTCCTCGCTGGCGCCAGAAGAGGCGCCCCCTGAGGCCCCTGTCGAATGGGCGCGCGTGCAATGATGGGGGCATGTCCTCATTGCGTTCCATCCGCCGTCAGCTCGGTGGCGGCGGCGGCGGCGAGAACAAAAAAAACCATCATCGCCACCATCAACCACCATCACCGTCACCACTACTCATCATCCTAATCCTTCATCACCACTCATCATCATAATCCTCATCATCATCATCGTCACCATCACCACCACTCGATCACCCACTCACTCACTCAATTACTCACTCATCCTCAGTAGGCTTCGGAGGCAGTGGTCCTCCGACGGTAGGACCGCTGCCACTCTCAGGATCATCGTCACCATCTCCATCATAATCTTTCGACCACCCACACAGTGGCCATCATGATCATCATCAACATCATCATCACTCATTCATCACACACTCATCATCATCATTCACTCACTCATCATTTCGTCATCACTCACTCCCTGGCTTGAATGTGGAGGTAGTATCAGGCGGGAGCCTCGTCTGTGAGTGAATTGCGACGAAGTCTCAGGCGGGAAGCCTCTCCCTATGGGGCCCGCACCTCATGTTTTTAATCCGAGGCGGGTCATTCGAAACGTGTAACCGTCGTCACATTTGGGCCCCTGCGGCGTAAATCAGGAGGAAATATCAAGCGGGATCCTCGTCTGTGAGTGAATTGCGACGAAGTCTCAGGCGGGAAGCCTCTCCCTATGGGGCCCGCACCTCATGTTTTTAATCCGAGGCGGGTCATCCGAAACGTGTAACCGTCGTCACATTTGGGCCCCTGCGGCGTAAATCAGGAGGAAATATCAAGCGGGATCCTCGTCTGTGAGTGAATTGCGACGAAGTCTCAGGCGGGAGGCCTCTCCCTATGGGGCCCGCACCTCATGTTTTTAATCCGAGGCGGGTCATCCGAAACGTGTATCCGTCGTCACATTTGGGCCCCTGCGGCGTAAATCAGGAGGAAATATCAAGCGGGATCCTCGTCTGTGAGTGAATTGCGACGAGGTCTCAGGCGGGAGGCCTCTCCCTATGGGGCCCGCACCTCATGTTTTCAATCCGAGGCGGGTCATCCGATCCGTGTAACCGTCGTCACTTTTGACCTCCGGAGGGCTTTAATAATGAGGATGTATCAGGCGGTAGCTTCGTCTGTGAGTGACTCGCGAGGAAGTCACAGGCGGGAGCCCGCCGGTCTGTCCCCGCGGGACTCCCCGCGCTGAGACAGCTTGAAGCATGCGAGCTGGAGCTGAGGCGCAGGAGGAGGAGGAGGAGGAGGAGGAGGAGGAGGAGGAGGAGGAGGAGGAGGAGGACGAGGACGAGGACGAGGAACAGGAATTGAGGAGGACGACGGCGGCCGGGCGCAGGGGGAAACCCGTGCGTCCGGGCCGAGGGTGGTAACCCATCCTCGGCCGAAGCGGCGGCCGGGCGCAGGGGGAAACCCTTGCGTCCGGGCCAGGGGTGGTAACCCATCCTCGGCCGAATCGGGGGCAGGGGTAACCCCTTGTCTCTGGGCCGCCGGTGGTGACCCATCGGCGGCCGAATCGGGCGCAGGGGGGAACCCTTGTGTCCAGGCCAGGGGTGGTAACCCATCCTCGGCCGAATCGGGGGCAGGGGTAACCTCTTGTTTCCGGGCTGGCGGTGGTAACCCATCGTCAGCCGAATCGGGCGCAGGGGGGAACCCTTGCGTCCGGGCCGGGAGTGGTAACCCATCTTCGGCCGAATCGGGGGCAGGGGTAACCCCTTGTCTCCGGGATGGCGGTGGTAACCCATCGTCAGCCGAATCGGGCGCAGGGGGGAACCCTTGTGTCCGGGCCGGGGGTGGTAACCCATCCTCGGCCGAATCGGGGGCAGGGGTAACCCCTTGTCTCCGGGCTGGCGGTGGTAACCCATCGTCAGCCGAATCGGGCGGAGGGGTAGCTCCTTGCGTCCGGGCTGGCGGTGGTAACCCATCGTCGGCCGCCCACAAAAAAAAACCCTGCGTGTTAGTGGGTGAAGGGGCCACTAACGCATGTCGGACGAGATGTGGTGGCTGCACCCTACGTCATGTTCTCCCGCGCCACGTGCATGCGGAACATGCTAATCCTGCGGCCGCCCGCGCGAGAGTTCCTGGAGCGCGGGCCGCCGGCGTCGCTGCGGAGGGCGCTCCAGGAGTTCGACAAGAGAGCGGTGGACTCCAGGGCTGAGGCGGAGCAGCTCGCGGCAGAGCTGGGCTTCGTGTTGCCGCCCGCCTTAGCGCCGCGGCGCGCACCTGGAGGCCCGCGGGGTTGTCCCAACGGCTGGCCCCCGCGCCCCTGCGGCCTGCGAGGTTGTCCCAACGGCCTGGCCCGAATGGTTGCCCCGACGGCTTCGCGATCTAGCCGTCGGCGAACGCGCGCGTGCTGGCCGACGCGGCGACGGCGCCGAGGAAAATCGAGTTGCTTGCCACGACCAGGGGGAACGGGAGGTGCACATGGAGAAGAGGCAGGAGGATGAGGAGGGAAGGGGCATGGGGGAGGGCGACGACGAGGAGGGGGTGGCGCTAGAGGAGGAGGAGGAGGAGGAGGAGAAGGAGGAGGAGGAGGAGGAGGAGGAGAAGGAGGGAGATACATAGAAGGAGGAAGAGAGGGCAGTGCAGAGGGCGAGAGGAGAGGATGTCCGCCAGGGGGAAGAGGAAAGGGCAGAGGGTAAGCATGTGGGGTCCTACCGTCGGAGTAGTTGTAGTTGGCCCACGATTCTGGAACTCAATTGGCCCCCCTGTCGCGAGAATGCGCGGGGGCATCGACGCGCGCGGCCTGCGTTGTCGCAGAGGGCCGCGTTTGGAGACTCAGTGATGACCTTGGTTTGGGGCATTTTCATATCATGGGTGCCTTCGTCGTCCTCCTAGTCGGGCGCGGGCGGGGCGCTGCGTCTGGCTCGTGAAACTCCGGCGACCGAGTGCGCCCCAGAGGTCGCCCCGCGGCGTCGACTGCCCCCCCGTCGCACCCCCGGGGAAATCTGCAGTCGCGGGGTCGCGTCTGCAGGGGCGTCTCGAGCGAAGCGCCCAGTCCAGCGACGGTCGCGCTCAAGGGCGCCTTGCCGGGCGCTCTGAGAGTCGCGCTTGCGGGCCATCTTGCGGGCGCGCTCGCAGGGGTCGCTCGCGCGGGCGTCTCTCGGGCGCGCGCGGAGCGGGGCAACTCCGCGCGCGTCGCGGCGCGACGCGCCCACGCGCGGCGCGCCTAGATCCAGCGGGCGCGCGTCGGGCGCCGCGCGCGGCGGCTCGCAGGACGGCGCGCGCGCGTTGCGAGCGCGAGTTCGCGGGCGAACCGCCCGCGCCCGCGCCCCTCCTAAGGGATTTCTCATGTCGGTAATGTGCTCTGCTGAAGGGGCGTTGAGTTTGTGTCATCCAGCCGTTGGGGCAATTGAAGGGCTCGCCTCCCGGCCCAATTTCTTTGCCCCCGCCTCGCCTTGTTTCTGATCGCGGGCTGACCTCGCGCTGCTCTTGCGCCGCAGCTGCCTGGAAGTCGTCGTGATGCCCGCCGCGGCGGCGGCCCTCGCGGCGTTGTCGGCGGTGGTTCTCCGGGGCGCAGGCGGCGCAGGTCGTCGACGGCGGCCGGGGGTCTGTCGCGGGGGCGCCGCCGCGCAGCGTTGCCGAGTGCGGCCGCCGCGCGTCGTCATCGACGAGTTCCCGAATGCGCTCGGGCGGCGCGGGCCATCTCCATTGGCGCGCCGGTCGACTGGCGTCGCGGCCCGGTCGAGGCAGTGCTGCCCGCTGGCCGGGCCAGAAGTGGGCAGGCCTCTAGCTCTCGGCGATGGCGCATTCGTTCGCGCCCCGTCGCATGCTTCCATGTTCATTCTCCGCCTCTCCAGAAGCGTTTCCACCGGGGGGGCGGGCCCAGCGGCGGCAGGGCTTGCCGCGCGCGCAGCCGCTCGGCAGTCGCGCCATGCCTCCGCCACTTTTCGCGGGGGTCTACGTGGCAGCGCGACGCTGCGCCGGGCGCGTCGTCGGGGCGCGTGGACCGCGCCGCCGGTCTCTCGCGCAAGGGGTCGGCGCCCTGGTTGTCGAGCGAGCCCCAGTCCAGGCGCGTTCATTTCTTCTGCCGGAGCGAAGATTGCCCAGCGGCGGAGAGGAGGGACATGCGGGGGGGGGGGGGGGGGCGAAAGGTGGGGGGGGCGGGCCGCGGCGGGCCCGCCCCCGTGCCCGCGGCGGCGCCGCCAATTCAACCAGCCATGTTGCCCCGCTTCGCTTCGGGCGCCCAGGGCCCGCGGCGAGCCGGGCCCGCGACGCCGCCCGCCGCTCGGCGCCGACGTGCATTGCAGGGGGGCGCCGCGTCCTGGGAGTGCTGGCGCTGCCGCCCATCGGCGCTGTCGGCTCCCCTGCGCCGCCTCTGCCTCCGCGGGCTGGCCCTCCTCCGACCGAGCAGCGGGGGCCGCCGCCCTGCCCGCGGCCCTCCGCGGCGCGCCGCGGCCCGCCGGGCGCCGCGGCGCACGCCGCGAAGCTGCCCGAGCCGGAACGCGTGCTATGTGCCAAAGGCCCGTGGGGCCGTAGATGGGGCCGTGTCGTCTGTTTTCTGGTCGAGTTCTCTTCCTTCGCCTCCCTTCCCGCCTTGTTCGCCGCGTTCTCCTCTGCGGCGCCCCTCTCGGCCGCGCGCGGAGGGGGTCGGGGGTGGGGGGCTTCTGAGAAGCGCCCATCTGCTTCTCAGAGGGAGCGGGCCGTGTCTGCGGACGCAGGGCCCTGGCCTCCAACGGGGCAGCCTCCCCCCGAGCAGCCCCTTCCCTCTCCCCCTGCCCCCTTGCGCACCGCCAATCGTCGGTGCCCGCTGCAGGTCGCGCGGCCGACTGCTGCGGCGTCGATCTGCAGGCCCCTCCTTTTGAATATGTTTATTTCCCGCGGCACGCGCCCTCCAGTGCAGGGCGCGCCCCCAGTGACGGCGGCGCCGCCGTCGGGCGAGGTCGGTCGCCCCTGCCGCTCGCGCCGCGCCTTCATCTGGCGTCTTGCGGCATGTCGCGCGGGCAGGCCGGCGCGGCCCGCGGCGCTGCGCAGGCGCGATCCAGCGACAGCCGCGCGCGCCGCTTCATTCTCTTCCGCCTCGCCCTCCGCGCCCTCGGCCCCCTGCTCTTCCCGCCTGCTGGCCAATCTCCGCCGCGACCGCGCTCGCTGCTGGCGCGTCTGCAGCCGCGCCCGCCGCGGCCGCGTCGGGGCCTGGCTTGGAGGCCTCCCCCGCGCGCCTTCCGCGCGCGCGCCGTGGCGACGGCGGGGCCCGCGACCGGCCCGTTGCGTCCTCGGCCTCGTCCTCGGCCCCCCCCCCGCGGCGGCCCCTGCGTCGTCTTCTCTTCTTCCTCCTCCAGCCGCCGCCGCGCTGCCGCCGCCGCGGCCTTCTCCCGGGCGCCCCGGGGCGACGCCCATCTCCGCGTCGCGCCGGGGCGCGGCCAGCCTTGGCGGAACTGCGCGGGCTGCGGGGGCGGATGGGGCGGCGGCTGGAGTCGCCCACGACGACCGCGAAAGGCGCTCGACGCGCCTGCGGACCCCCAGACGGCTGCGAGAAAAACGTGGATGATGAGCAGGAGGTCGCGCCCTCTTCTTCGGCGGGTGTGCCAGCAGAGCTTTTATGCCTCTGGCATCGCGACCGGTTCGGCCGTGTCGCAGTCTATCTAGACCAGCGGCGCCGGTGGCGCAGGCAGAGCGCGCTGATGGGCTGGTGGCCGTCGTCCTCGCCATCCGCGTCCGCCTCCTCGTCCTCTGTGCCCTTCTCTGCTGATGATTGATGACTTCCAGAAGATATCTGGCCCCCCTCCGCGTCCTGTTTTTTCCCGCAGGATTTCCGGGAATTGGGTTTTTGCTCGGGCTCCTGTTCGACATGTGGTTCCCGCTGAAGCGCTGGCTTCATTTTCGGGCTTCCGCTCGTTCCGAATCGTGCTCACGCTGCAGCGCTGGCCTCGTTTCTGCTCTTCCGCTCGTTCCGAATCGTGCTCCCGCTGCAGTGCTGGATTCATTTCCGCGCTTCCGCTCGTCCCGAATCGAGCTCCTGCTGTAGCGTTGGCGTTGTTATTCCTAATGCCATGCCGCGACGCTGTTTTCGGCCCTTCCAAACCCGCCCCGCATGTCAGAAAATTGCCTCCCGGATAAGAACCATTGGCAGTGATTGCACATGCGGCGTCGATTTGTTGATTTTCTCGGCCGCAGACGCGGGCGCCTTCCGACCGCCTCCCTGTTGTCGCCGCCATCTCGCCCAGGTCCGCCGCTGATGCGCCCTGCCAGATCCCCGCGTGGCTTTCCCAGCATGGTTCATACCGCGGGCTCCGTTGCAGTGCGATCCAGGACGTTGACCAGGGACTTGCTGTCAGGTTTCAAATCGCTCGGGGTGGCGAGCTTATTCGAGCAGATGGCGCATGTGTTCAAGTTTCGTTTGCACCTTCGGCCCGAGAAGCCACGGCGTGAGAGGTTGCGCTGTACTCTGATGGCGCATCGCGGATGGCGCGCGGGGCCGTCTCGCTGCGCGTCGTGGCCGTGAGGGCCTGCCCCCAGTTGCATCGGCATTGTGAACCTGAGAGGAAACTTTCCTCTGGCGTAGCTGGGCCGCCGCGCTGCTGATTCCGGCACTGAAGGGGCGCTCGGCGGAAGATGGCGGGGCAGGGCAGGGGCGGGCGAAAGCAGGAGGACGAAGCGAAGAGTAGCAGAGCAATGGGGTGGCGCGGACCCATCATGTGCGGGGTGCTTGGGCCAGGATGCGTACTCCAGATTTCGTAATAAAAGGGAGGGGGTCTGCACCCTCCAAGACAAGCCATTTCAGACCTCCCCCGTGGGAGAGCCCTCCAAGACATCGTCCCCAGACCCCCCCAGGCCCTCCAAGATAGCCTGGAAGAGACCCCCCCCCCCGAAATGAGACCCCCTTCCCTTTATCACGAAATCTGGAGTAAGCGGCATGGGCTTTCTGGAACCCTGGGCCCCGACGGCCATGTCTGCCCGTCCCCCGATGCGTCGGCGGCTGCCCGCAGGGCCCCTTTGGGGCCAGTCTTCGCGCGTCGGGGCCTCCCGGCAGACCTGGGGGAAGATGGGGCCCCCGCGGGCGGCGCGCGCCCCCGGCCCGGCCCGGCCCGGCTCCTGACTCGGTCGAATACGAACGCGAACATTCTGAGCGATGCTTCCTCTATTGGGTTGCAGAGGGCGTCGAGGGGTGCGATCGACCCGACCCAGCCAAGGGGCATTCTTTGGGAGGCGGGGCTGGGCAACGTTGTCGAGGCTCGAACGGGCAAGGCCGCTTTCCCCATTGCTCGTAGCGCAGTTCCTGGATTCTCTCGGCCGCGTGCGTGCCTGACGAAGCCCGCGGATTCCACGGGGGACTGGGTGCTGATGACACTTTTGCACGTGCTTCCGTGTCGCATTCTCCGAGGGGCGTGGTGGCGAGGGGGCTTCGACAGAGGGGTCCTGATTATATTGTACTTGTCCCATGTTTTCGGGACCTCGCCCTGAGATGAACGAGGGCGAAGCTGGCGGGTGGTGCGCCGCGGATTCTGGCCTGCGCCGACGTGTTCTGCTTCTGTCTTTCCATCATCATTTCTGGCCTTCGGTCTGCCTTGCAATTTCTGCTATCCCTCGCAAGGACAGTCGGTCTTGGTCTGAACCTTCCCAAGTGTAAGGTCCTTGTCGCAGGGGCGCCGACGCCTGGGCAGCTCTCTGATCACTCGCGGCGAAAGAACAGTTCTGCCCAGGTCATCAGTTCTGCCCATGCGGTCCTGTGCCCTGGGTTCTGGGTTGGGCCTGGTGCGTTATTGATCTTCCGAAGTAACGCGACCCCGAAGTTCTGGGTGATTGTTCGGAGGTTCCGGGAGCTAGGGCGTGGGCTCCCGAAGACGACCCGGCTTTCCCATTCCCTCTGCATGTCGATCTTTGCCGACCGGCTGCAGCTGTTCCCAGAGGCGAGGCCGTTGCGGGAAGCCTTAACGAAGAGTTGCAGGTGACAGCGGCCAGCGCGAGGCATGCCTTCTCTCGGGGATCTTGACTGGGCTGCGTGCTCTTGGCGCGTCTTTGGAAGTCTGGGATCTTGGTTGTCTCTCGATAGCACTGTTTCGGGTCTTGATGTCGCGTTCGGGTCTGGCTGGAATTCAGCATGAGATTCAGGCCCAAATTATTTCCCTGGAAGGCGTTGAATTCATCCGCGCGCGGACCAACTGGGCTTGGTGCGGGCAGTCTTAACCGGGACAACGGTGACGAAGCAGGTAGCTTTTCGGCCCCAACTCTCGCGCCCGCCCCCAGGAAGCAGCTTCAGTGGGGCGCCCCGTGGCGGCTGACAGGCCCTTCGTGGCCCCATTCCTTGGTTTCGCTCCGTGCCCTGGCCCTGAAGGTCTCCGAGCGGGCTGGGCCTGCCCGTTTTCGGATTTTCATGCGTTGGCCATGGGGGTGCGGCACGTGGAGAACGATGGCGCGACGCGCCTTGTGACAGGTTTCCTCAAGGCACTGCGTCGCGGAGTGTGCGAGTCGAGCCGTCTCCGCACCGCTCTGCTGGGTGGGCCTGTGGACGTGCGGGGGGATCTGCTGATGGCGACCGTCTGCAATGACCTCAGACGGTGCCGCGTCAGCATCTTTCCCCGCGGTGGTCTTCTGGCATCGTGGACAGCAATCAGGGGGTGGCGATTGGCCGCGAGCCCTCTGTTGACTTGGACCACAATCGGGGAGGTCGCGCGATCCGGTCGTCACAATGCCAGCCGGGCGGGCCCCCGAGGCCCCCGGGGGACTTCCGCGGCAGGGCGCGCGCGAGACGATTGTCTCGCCGCCGCCCCGAACTGCTGGGGGGCGCTTCGGTCGCTCCGCCCGTCGCCCGCCGCTCGGCCCCGCCCCCTGCGCCCTCCGCCCAGCCCCCCCTGCCTCCCCCCATGGGTAGACAGTGGCAGTGAGAGCCCCCCCCCCCTTTTGGGTGCCGGTGTTCCTGCGGCGCCCCTCGTTCGACCCCCCCGTGGCCCCGGCTCCTGCAGGGTGTGGGCAGTTCTCGGCGGCCCTCGTGGGTCTCTCTCGAGTGGCTGGCTCCCTTCCGAGGCTTCGTCGACGCCGAAGTGCCGTCGTATTTGAATTGGAGCATCTGCTGTGGCTTATCTAGGGTCCGGCATGGCTCTCCTTCATCGGATGAGCGTCTTGTGGGCGCTGGCCCTCGTCTGCGAGCCCGTCCTTTCCTTTATGTGCCTTTGCGGCCTGTTCTCTTCTGTCGCCCCGTCGGTCTCGCGCCCCTCCCCGTTTTCGCAGTGCTGTTCCCCGCGGATCCGTTCGTCTGCTCCGCCTGCTGCTCCCTCTCTATCCCTCGCTTGTGGTTGCCCCTGGTCTCCCCCCTCGGTTCTCTGCTGCCTGCTTGCCCTCCTCCTCGCTCTCTTGTTTTCTCGCTTGCTTCTCCCGCCCGCCGCGCGGCCCGGGGCCGCGGGGGGGGGGGGGCCCTCGCCGCCTTCCTCGCCTCTTTCGCCTCTCCTGCCGCGCCCGCCTCGCGGGCCGCGGGCCGCCCCCCCGCCCCGCCGCCCCCCCGGGCGGGCCCGGAGGCCGGTTCCTTGCTCGGCCCGTCGGCGTGGCCGCGGTCGGTCTCGTCGGCCCCGGGGGGCAGGGCGCGGCCTGCGGCTGGCTGTTTGCCCCGGGCAGCCAGTGTTCGGCGTGCGTGCTTGCAGGCGGCGTGCGGCGCCAGGGGCCATAGAGCGTGCTGCTCCCGGGAGTTCTGTGGCCGCCCGCCCGCTCCGGGTTCCCAGCGCAGTTCGAGGCCCCTGCGGCGCCCTGCTGCCGCCGTTCGCTCTCGGCCAGCCTCCCCGCGCCAGGTCCCCGACGTGGTCCGAGTTTCCTGAATCGCTAGGTTCTCTCTGTCGTTGTGTCCTCGTCACTGTGGGGCGTGCCCCTCTCTAGTGCTCCTGCTCTGCTGCTGTGGCGGGTTGGGTCCGTCGGTCGGTGGGGGGTGCTGGCGGCTCGGGCTCGCGCAGGAGTGGCGATTCGCTCGGATCGCGGTGGTTCGGTTTTGATGGCGGCGCGCGCCCCCCCGTGGCAGACGGGCTCGTCGCGCAGAGTGCCCGCCGCTGCTCGTTTTTGTTTTTGTCAGCTCTTCTTAGTTGCCCCCCCCCCCCATCTCCCTGCGCGCGCGTCGATTCGAGGGCCAGACCGAGCGGGGCCGGCCATCGAGGTTGGAGTGGTGCGAGGCTCGGCTGCGCGAGGTGCTGCGTGACCCCCAACAGTGTTGACCTGGTGGCCTCGTCTGTTCGGCGGCCCAGCCCGGGGATTAGATCTAGCCGAGCTTTTTTTGTGGATTTGGGTGTTGACTGATCGGCGGGCTGCGAAGGGGGAAGCTCGCTTTTACCCCCCTGCCGCCCCCGCTCGTCCTACCCGCGATCAAGCTCGCGCCCCGATGGCGCGGCGGCGTCCTTCGCGCGGGAGATATGGGTGGAACGCCCGCCGCCCGACACCTTGCCCGCGCCGAGCGATCTGCGCATTTGGCATCACCGCTGGCTCACACACATATATATTTATATTTACACACACGTATATATATATATATATATATAAACATGTTTGAAACAGTGAGAAAAGACGTCTAAATCATGTTTTGAGCATTGCTCCGACATGTCAAACACATGTTTGAATGCAAGGATTGGATTGTTCGGGTGCCCATTGCCGTGGCATCCACGACGCTTGCCCAAACATGAGCGATCCGCGCGGCGTCAGAACCCGTGGCCGACGCCACCGCGACGTGCATCTGCCGTGCATCCTCCCTCCCGCTTCCCCCGCGTGGCCCTCCTTCCCTCTTCGGCCGTCGTCCCGAACTGTTTTTTTTTGGGGGGGGGCGTCCACGCGGAACCCCCAAACAAGTCCATCGTTGCTCCTTCCTCCCTCGTCGCTCCTTTTTTTGCACTACCTATTCCCACGCCCTCTGTTTGCATCGCCCGTTCTCCCTCTTCCTCCTCTTCCTCCCCTCCCCCCTTGTTGCTCCCCTTCTCCTCCACCTCCGCCTCCTCTTCCTAATCCTCCTTCTTCCTTTGCCCTCCCCATTCGTTTTTTTTTTTTTTTTTTTTTTTTTTTTTTTTTCAGGCTGCCGCGTCCTCCACACGCCGTAATCCTCGTCGCCGCCGTCTTGGCATCGAGGTTGCTACAAAGGGTGCCCGCTGTCCAGGGTGCCCTCCAGAGTTACGGTCCACTGTGGTGCCCCATGGGTTGCCTGGCCCTCCTGATGGAGTGTTCCAGACGCCGCGCGGCCTCCTGGGAAATTTTCCAACACCCGATTCCATCCCTCGACGACGACGAGACGGACGACGACGGGCGACGACAACGACGACGAGGAGGACGAGGAGGCCGACGAGGACGACGACGACGACGACGACGGGTATCTTTTCGTCTGCCTGCGCGGCCATTGGAGGGGCCCTTGGCGGGTTTGCCCCCCGCGTCGGCTCCAGCCGATCGCCCCGTGCGCCGTGGCCACGGCCGACGTCTGCCTGGGCGGCCGTCTAGCGCGGTCTGATCCACGTGATCCTCGTCGTTGCTCCCGTCGTTGACCAGAAACTCCCAGGGCTCGTTTCGATTCCTCCGATTCGATTTGATCTCGATGGATTCCGATTCCGATTCGATTCGATTTCGGATTGCGATTTGGATTCCGATTCCTCCCTGAGGCCGTACTACTCTGCCGATTTCTGCCGATTCGACTCCTCCCGACTTGGTTGCCGATTTCCGCCGATTCGATTCATTTCGATCGCCGATTCGACTTGTCGATTCGATTCTGGGCTCTCCTGCCCTCCTGGCCCTCATGTCCCGCTTCTCCTGGCTCTGTTCTCCTCTCACTCCCTCCCTCCTCGCCCCTGGCCACCCGATGGTTGCTGCTGCTGCTGCTCCTCCTCGCTGCCTCCCCCTCTCGCCGCTCCGTCGTTTTCTTTTCCCCTGCTTCTCTTCTTCTTCCTCCTCGCCTCCGCCCCCCTTCCCATTCCTCGCTTCTTCCCCCTCCCCCTGCATTGTGCTCCCTTGCCCCTCCTCGGCTCCCTCCTCGCTGTTGCTTCCCTGGCTTCGGCCTCCTCCTCGCCCCTGCTCTCTTCCTCGCCTCTCTGCTCCCTCCTCGCCCCCGCTCCCTTCCCCTCCCTCGCCTCCCCCTCCCCTCGCGCCTGCTTGCTTCCCTGGCCTCCTTCTTCCTCCCACGCCTGCACCGGTCCTTGGCCCCCCCCCTCCTGCCTACACTCGACCAGGATAGTAAGGATGCGCGGTAAGTCACCACCCACCAAACCACCCCAACCCAACCCGAAGCCCTCAATTTGCCCTCCATGTCCAGTGGGGGGGGGGGGGGTCAGGGAACGTTGAAAGAACACATGGAACCCGGTCCCCCCCCAACCCGAAATTCCGGTCAAATTCGGGTCGTCGGGTTGGGTTGGGGTGGTCTGGTAGGTAGTCAGGATGCAAGGGCCTTGGAACGCCATGTTGACGCTTCCCGTGCGGAGCGCAGCAGGATGCCGAAGGGTGGCGAACACCGAAGGGGGCAGGGATGCAAGGGTAGCCCTTCAAAGCTACCGACATCCTTACCATCATTTGTTGACTGCACGCATGCTCTGGCACGCGTGCCCATGCATCAGGCTCCCAGGACTGCGTCTGAAGTCCACTCGGCGAGGCGTGCATGGAGGGCGGGAGCGAGGACACCAGGGGACAGGAACGGGCGCGCGGAGCCAACACTCATGCATTGCGCGCGGACGCTTGCAGCCTACAAGCCTCTGCTCACTGCAGGGTCCGCGTCGCGGCGGGCGGCTCCGCCCTCGTAGCAGAGCCGAGCTCCTCGGCTCAGCGGCCCGGCGCCCGAGCGCACGCCGGGGGGGGCTGTGGATGGCGGGCGGCGCCGGGGCCCCGGCGGAGAGCCGAAGATGCCATCCGCCTGGGAGAAGAGGTCCGACGGCCGAGGGAAGGGGTGGCACAGGGTGTCGCAGGAGAGGAAGAAGCATAGTAATAGTACTAATGATGAGAAGAAGCATGATAATCACAAGTAGTAGTAGTAGTAGTAGTAGTAGTAGTAGTAGTAGTAGTAGTAGTAGTACTACTACTACTACAACAAATGAGGAAACATAATAATAATACTAATAATAATACTAATAATAATAGTAATACTAATACTAATAATACTAATAATACTACTACTACTAATATTACTAATCATCATAATAATAATACTAATACTACTAGTAATAGTAGTAGTAATAATAATACCAATAATACTACTACTACTAATTATAATTATAATCATAATAATAATACTAATATTAATACGAATAATAATAATACTAATACTACTAGTAATAATAATGGTAATAATAATAATAGTAATAATAATAATAGGAATAATAATAAGAATAATAAAACGAATAATAATCATAATAATAATAATAATCATGATAATAATATTAATAAGAAGAAGGAGGCAAATGCCAGACGCATAAGCTTGTGGCGCTCCGCGCGGATGCGGATTTCTTGGATCGGCGCGTGGGCCCCCCTTCCCCCTGGCGGCGCCTCCGGCGCCGCCCCGTGCGCGCTCCGCGCGCCAGGGAGGGAGTCCGTCGCGGATCCGAGAAAATCCGCGCGGAGCGCTAAACATTTCTACACTCCAGGCGATGCTTAAGAAAACCCAAGTGTTCGGCCAGAGTCTCGATTATTCTTAATGTTTCAATGTAAATCCTAACATTTGAATAGACATTCTGGGATTGATTTCAAATTCTGAGACTATGAATTTCTTAACCCATGATTTCTAAAGCATTTCGCAGGGTGTATGTCCATGCTGCTTTTTATTCTTCCGGGGTGGGGGGAAGGGGGGAAAGCAACATGTGCAGGAGGGAGGGCTTCCCCCAGACCTCCGCGCCGCTCCCCGGGGCTGCCAAGACGGGTGTGCGCAGCGCGGAGTCGATAGCCACATCTTGGGAGCCTTTTCCGTCGGCGGCGAGGCAACGTGGCTGCGCCGGCGGTGGAGCCAGACGGGGGCGCCGAACCACGAGTTGGCCAGCACGCGGGAGGGGAGGAGGACGGACGGGGCGGCCGCGGAGGGGGGAGAGAGCCGGGGCCACTCAGAGGCGGAAAATTGCCGCCCCGAGTGAGCTGGCGCGGCCGGCCCCGTCAGCGGAGACCGTGGCAGCAGCCGGGCCGCGGCGGCAGGGCGCCCGCGGACGGCGACGGGGCCCAGCGCGAGGAACAGGTACTGCAGTGGTGCCGTCGGTGAAGCGGAGGTGCGTGCACGTCAGGAGGAGCGCCGTGTGGCGGATAACATGGAGGATTCGGAGGGGAAGGAGGAGGAGGAGGAAGAGGAGGAGGAGGAGGAGGAGGAGGAGGAGGAGGAGGAGGAGGCGGAGGAGGAGGAGGAAAAGGAGGAGGAGGAGGAGGAGGCGGAGGAGGAGGAGGAGGAAGAGGAGGAGGAAGAGGAGGAGGAGGGTGAGGAGGAGGAGGAAGAGGAGGAGGCGGAAAGCATGGAGGATTCGGAGGAGAAGGAGGAAGAGGAGGAGGAGGAGGAGGAATATTCGGAGGAGGAGGAAGAGGCGGCGGAGTCGGAGTCGGAGTCGGAGGAGGAGGAGGAGGAGGCGGAGGAGGAGGAGGAGCAGGAGGAGGAGGAGGAGGAGGATGAGGAGGAGGATGATGAGGAGGAGGGGAGGAGGAAAGCTGTCTTGTCTCAGGCATTTGCTTGAGGGGCGGCTTTCTTTCTGCACCTGAGAGTCAGTTTTGTTCCCCGCTCACACGTGCCATGGTGGTTTCTGCTCGGCTAGATTGGGTGATGTGGCAGTCCGCCGCAGTGAGAGACGTGCACCTCTCTTTGAGCCAGGCTCGGGACGCAGGCAAGGCCAAGCTCAAAATGGTCCTCGCCCCTGCCAGCGCGTCGTCGGCATGTCCAGTGCAGGCCGCTTCGCTATGTGCGCTCGTTGAGGCCACCCTCGTGCAGCTCCCGACCGTCACTGCCGTGGACCGGGACCATCTCCGCAGCGATGGCACATCAGTCGTTCAGGTCTGGCTCTCACCACGTGATGCGGGTGCCCCTTCGTCTTCCTGCTCGTGCGGTCCCTCCAGCTCGTGCTGGGCAGTCGAAGGCCAGACTGTCAGATTGGATCGGGCCCCAAGGGCCAATCTGGCCTGACCAAGCTGGAGGGTTGGGGCTCTTCGCCAGACTGGATTCGCGCTGGCTCCCTCGTCAGACTGCCCCCGTTTGCCAGATTGGGCCTGCCAGATTGGCGCCAGATTGGCTTCGACTACCCAGCTCGTGTGTGCAAGGGCCTGGCGAAGATGCAGACCCGGCCGCCCGTGGGGCGGGGCGTGGTTCCAGCCGCGGCTGCGCGGGGGGCGCACGCTTGGGCATCGGGCCGGTGACGCATCGAGCGCTGCTCCTCGCAGGGGCGACGACCTGGATTCTTCCCAAGAGGAAGAGCCTGCTGATGTTGTGATCCAGATGCCCGTTATTTAACGGGCGAACAGCGGTATAAAATAAACTTTTTCGCCGTCGGGGACACCTGCCCCTGGGCGGCTGGAAAGTGTATACCCTTACGGTGGCACCGTAGGTGCATAAACTTTCCAGCCGCCCTGGGGGAGGTGTCCCCGACGGCGAAAAAAAATATGTTATGCCGTTCTTCGCCCGTCAAGTTAATTATGGAGGCTGCAGCCGCTCTTCCTCCACTGATATCGACTCCCGGGGGGTGCGTCCGCCGCTCCAGAACTGTCTCGCCAGCTTCGAGCTCTGGGCGAACGCGCCGCGCCCGCGGTGCACGGCGCAGGCTTCCCCCTTCCTCAGTGGCTGGCCTCGGTCGCAGCCCCCTTCCGCGTCGTCCTCAGCAGACTTGGAGCGTCAGTTGCAAGCTCTGCGCGGTTCCAGCAGTTTTAGCAGCCCTGGCGCGTGAACAGTCGAGTCCCCAGACTCAACTCCCGCAGCGAGCGTTGGGAGTTTCGGCCTTTGGTGAATTCGGCGTCGGTCGCGGCTCTTCAAATTGCTTCTGGCCCCGTGCGGCCCCTTGTGGGGCTGGGGCGCGTGGACACTATTGGCCCGCGCGCCCCCCTTGCGGGCCCTTCGCTCCTCTTCTTCTTTCGTCCTCCTTTGCGTCCCCCTCTTGTGGGGTGGGGTGGGGTGGGGTGGGGTGGGGGGCTGGGCTTTTGGCTGTCGTTTCCGTGCGGCCCGCGGCTCCCGGGGCCCTCGTCGCCGCCGTCTCCCTCCCGCCGAGAAAAAGAAAAGATGGGGGCGGGGAGGAGGGGGGGATGAGGAGGGGGGGAGGAAGAGGAAGGAGGAGGAGGAGGAGGAGGGGGAGGGGGAGGACTAGGAGGAGGACTAGGAGGAGGAGGAGGAGGAGGAGGAGGAGGAGGAGGAGGAGGAGGAGGAGGAGGAGGAGGAGGAGGAGGAGGATGAGGACGATATGTCGGAGGAGGAGGGAGAGGGCCAGTGTAAACCCAATATGCATCAACGGTGCTGGAAGCAACCCTCCCTCCAGGCTCCCTCTTCATAGGCGCCCGCAAGGGGTCATTTCCGCTGGGGGGAGTGCCCCGTTGAGAGTCATAGGTTTGAAGATCCCGAAACGCGTCCGAACACCATTCTCGGGGCCCCACGAATCAGCCTGACCGTTGGGTTTCGACGATCTTGCAGCGCCCGGGTGTCCTTGCTAGGATTTTACCCCCACCGATCAACGTAGCTTCTGTGCCCTGGCAACTCTGATTCCTTCCACGGGAATCCGCAAATCCCTGGCAGCTTGTTCGGCGAATGCGGGCGGCGCTAAGGCGAGAGTCATATGTTCAAAAAGAACCGCCCTCAATGTGTGAAGCTCATACAATGTGCAAAACGAATGTGCGCGGCCTTCGAGCGATAACCACAATTTGCAAGCCTCCCGCCCTCAATCCGTGAAACTCATACTAACTTAGAGTAAGACGAATGTGCGCGTCGCTAGTGCGAAAACCACATTGCGAAAAAAAGAGCCGCCATCAGTCTTGCAAGCTTTTACAATGTTGTTCAACGAATGTTCGCAGCGGTAAGGCGCGAGCCACAGTTTGAACATTTCCCGCCCTCAATCCGTGAAGCTCATGCACCGCGGTCCATTTGTGGAATTGTTGCCAATCTTGGCGCTTCATGATAATACGTGGTAAGGACGTCTCAAACCAATCGCCGGGCCATCCCTTCCGACTGGCAGGAACAACTTGAACGAGGATGGGGGAGGGGGGAGGAGGAAGAGGAGGGGGAGGATGAGGAGGAGGAGGAGAAACAGGAGGGGGAGGACAAGGCGGAAAAGAGGGAGGAGGATTCGGAGGAAAAGGAGGATGATTCGGAGGAGGAGGAGGAGGAGGAAAAAGGAGCAGGCGCAGGAGGAGGAGCAGGAGCAGGAACAGGAGCAGCATGACGAGCAGGAGCAACAGGAAGAGGAGGCGGAGGAGGAGGAGGAGGAGGAAAAGGAGGAGGAGGAGGAGGAGGAGGAGGAGGAAGGAGGAGGACGAGGACGAGGAGGAGGAGGAGGAGGACAAGGAGGTGGACGGAGAAGAGGAGGAGAGGAGGAGGAGGAGGAGGAGGAGGAGGAGGAGGAGGAGGAGGGGAGGAGGAGGAGGAGGAGGAGGAGGAGGGAGGAAGAAAAGGATGAGGAGGAGGAGGAGGATGAGGATGAGGATGAGATGAGGAGGAGGAGGAGGAGGAGGAGGAGGAGGAGGAGGAGAGGAGGAGGAGGAGGAGGGAGGAAGAAAAGGAGGAGAGGAGGAGGAGGAGGAGGAGGGGAGGGGGAGGACTAGAGGAGGAGGAGGAGGAGGAGGAGGAGGAGGAGGAGGAGGAGGAGGACGAAGAGGAGGAGGACGAAGAGGAGGAGGGGGAGGAGGGGGATGGGGAGGAGGGCCGCGCCTCGGCGAAGATCGTCCTTGGCATGCCGTTGGAACGCCCAGCCCGGGGCTGTCTCGCACGCCCCCCCCCCCCGAGGGCGGATCTGGACGGCTCCCGGCTCAGGCTGCCGCGCGTGCCGCAGACCTGTCTGGCCACGGGAGTTGATCACGGTCCTCTTGGCCCTTTGAGCAATCTTGGCGACCTTTGGGCAATCTTGGACACACGCAAGCATACCGAGCTCCGCGCCGACACCGACTCCACGGATCTCTCCCCCCCCCATCCCTCCTTTCCTGATTTTGTTTCGCGCATCTCGCATTGCATGTTCCTCAGACACACCACATGTTTTTCCGCGTGGCGGCTACGGCCTCCACCGCCACGCCCAAACGGGCGCGTGGGGGCGCCCACGCGGCGTGCGCACGGATATGGCGTTCGTTTGCTCGTTCGTTCGTGGAGGCCTCTTGGGCCGTCTTTCGCGAGCTGGCAACTCAGACCCATGCCTAAACGTCCCTCAGAATCTCTGGGGTGGAACTCTGGCGGTGGGGGGAGGGGCTATGGGTATGTATGTGTGTCCCCCCTCGAACGTGACCCCCCTTGGGTTTCGACGATTCGAGCCCATGTCTACAGCGCGTTCCTCGTCTTGCCCTTCCCCGTCCCTCCTCCCCACGGCTTTGAGCGTGTGGGGATCCTTGTTGATCAGTCTTGGGCCTGGCATCGCTCGGACGTGTGCATTTTTCCTTCGGCGAGGACCATCGAGGAGCATCCTTGCTCCTTTCGCGGAAAAAAAAACGCGCATGAAACCGAAAAAAACACTAGGAGATGGACGTCCGAGCGAAGGCCAGTGGGCGATCTCGAGGCCACCGTGGGTTGTTGTGGTTGTTGGCGACACGGTGCCTTTGCCGTGGGCGCCCTCGGCCAGAGGCCGAGAAAGTAGTTAGAGGTGTTGGAAAAGCCGGCCAGACGTCGCCTGAAGCCACATCCGGCCGGAGGCAGAAGAAGTGGTGAAGGACCACAGCCAGAAAGAGTCGCCGACTCAGCCTGGCCAGCTCGCTTCCGACTCCGGCGGGGAGGGGCCACCTTTGGGCCATCCTGGGGACCCTGCGGCCCGTCTGTGGCGACCTCTTCGGCCCCCCTCTCGGGCTCTGTCTCCCCCCCCCCTCATCCTCCTCCTCCTCCTCGTCCTCCTCCTCGTCCTCCTCCCCTCCTCCTCCTCCTCCTCCTCCTCCTCCTCCTCCCCTCCTCTCTCCCCCCTCCTCAGCCTCCTCCTCCTCCTCCTCCTCCTCCCTCGTCCACCTTTGGGGCCATCCGGGGGAACCTCGCGGCCCGCCTTTGGCGACCTCTCCGGGCCCCCCCACCTGGGTTTCCCCCCCTCTCGGGCTCCGCCTCCCCCCCCCCCCCCGAGGAGCGGGCCCGAGGCCCGAGCCGCCCCCCGAGCGCCAGCGCCCCCCCCCCCCCCCCCGGCCGCCGGGCAGGTTCGTCCGGCAGGGCAAGTACAGGGGAGAGGAGGCGCCCACGGGCCGAGAGGAGGAGGGGGAAGGGGGGAGGAGGAGGAGGAGGGAGGAGGAGGAGGAGGAGGAGGAGGAGGAGGAGGAGGAGGAGGAGGAGGAGGAGGAGGAGGAGGAGGAGGAGGAGGGACGAGAGGAGGAGGATGAGGAGGAGGAGGAGGAGGAGAGGAGGAGGAGGAGGAGGAGGAGGAGCAGGAGGGGAGGAGGAGGAGGAAGGAGGAGGAGGAGGAGGAGGAGGAGGAGGAGGAGGAGCAGGAGGAATGGGAGGAGGCGAGCGAGGAGGATCCGGGGGAGGGGTAGGAGGAGGAGGACGACGACGCCAGGGGGGGATGCAGGTCCTGAAGGACACGGGTCCCGAGGTTTTCCGCCGTCTTCGGGCCCTCGGGGCCCTCCAGGGGCCCGGGAGGGTCAGGAGGCGACCCGCGAGGAAGAGCTCGTCCTGGTGGAAGGCCGTGGTCTCCAGGACCCGTTTCCATCAGGACCCGTTTCCCTCATCAGGGCTAGTCCTAAACCGTGTTTTTGGTGATTTCGTGGGCCGTTTTCGTTTCGATTTCGTTTTGCGGTAAAGGTGGATTCGAGACAAAATCGAGGGCCAGCCAAAACAACAAGAAAACGAACAACGCCGTTTAGGTTCAGCCCTGTCCCTCATGCTGAAAGGGGGAGAAGGATCGAGGGACAAGCATCGGAGGGGCAGGTTCCAGGCCCTGGGTTCGGGACGACCTTTTGCATTTTTTCCGCCTCTGGTGGCCAGTTTCGGGCCCCAGGGCTGAGAAACGGACCTTGGGTGAAACATATTGCGCCAGGTGGGCCCAGGGATGGGTCCAGGGGCCGATGTGCGCCAGTTGGGCGGGTGGCGATGGGGTGACCAAATCCTGACCTTCCAGAGTGCTAAACAGAACCCTCCGGGCCGATGGACCCGTCTGGACTGCTCAAACCCCCGACGGGATCTGGGACGTCGGGGTCCCGGTGCTAGTTTTGAGCCCTCGAGGGAGGTCTCGGGACTGGGCGGTGGGGGAGAGGGCCGGGAAGGGGCCCTTCTCTCTTTGCCCCGGTCCCCACGCAGGTCACCCCCCAGTGCCACCCGCCCGCCCGGGCGGAGGGGGCCGAGCCTCGAGGCACGGGGAAGCGCGTCGCGCAAGAAGGAGGCGCGGTGAGGGTGCTGGCGCCTGCGAGCGGGGTGGGCCTGTGGAGGTCGCCGGGGGCGGGCCGAGGACGGGCCGAGAGTGCGGGGCCGTGGCCCCTCGCAGGCGGCTCGTCCTCGCCGGGGGCGACGGGGCTGCTGGCGGAGGCCGAAGCTCTCGACGGTCCGTGCGGGCTCCCCGGATCCCTCCCCTCCCTCCCTCCCTCCCTCTCGGGGGAGAAAAAGATACGGATACGTGTTGTCCCCCTTCGTTTTCGGCCTTTCCTGGTCCTCCTGGGGAATCCTCGTTGTCACCACTGGATTCGCCTCGAAATTCTGGTCAGAACGCACCCCAAGAGAGGTCCGGGGACAACACGTATCCGTATCTTTCCTCCCTCCCTCCCTCCGGCGCTGGGGCCCCCTGGCGGCGCCTACGGCGCCGGCCCTGGCGCGCCCCGAGCGCCCCGGGAGGGGGGTCCCGCGCCGAGCCGAGGAGTCCGCGCGTCCTCGTGGACGGGTCGAGGGGATATGGCGCTGCAGCTTCGGGGGCCTCGCCTGCCACCAAACTGGTGTCTGTGCTCGTGTCCGACGCGGGCTCGGTGCGAGCTCGACGCGGAGTTGACATGTGCTCCGCGCGGATCCGACGTGTATTTGGCTCGGATCCGACGAGTCCGCCACGGATTCGACACAGGAGGAGGAGGAGGAGGAGGAGGAGGAGGAGGAGGAGGAGGAGGAGGAGGAGGAGGGGGTTCGACTCAGATGAGGGCGCGACGGGACAGATGAGGTCCAGTGAAGATGAGCATGTGGGAAGTGGGGGGAGGAAGACAGAGCCCCAGAAAAGAAGGGAAGCTATGGGTAAGGTTTGGGATTTCTGTCTCTTTGTATTTTTGTGTCTTAAGTCGGGCATGCCCCTCTACAGGAGGAATATTCAAGAGTAGAAACAAGCATAGTCTGGGGACGCTGTCACTTTTTTTGGCTTGTGTTTGGTGCGTACTTGAATGTTTGACTATGTCCTCTTTCTCCGAAAGTCTGCCTGTAGGAAGACATGCCCGACCCAGTGTGTCCCTGGGCTTATGATGTTCCAACCTACTTTAGCCCTGATCACCAGAAAGAGTTTCGAGCACCAGCAAGTACCGAAACTCCAGGGTTTTCACGTGCCTCGCCCTGGGAGACACTCGCCCGACACTGTCTCGACACTCGTTGCGACACTCTTCTTCGACACTCTTCCGGGTGCTCGAAATCATTTCTGGGATGCGGTCCTTGAAACAGGGCTGGAGTGAAACGGTGTTTTTTTGCGATCTCTTGGGCCGTTCTCGCTTCGATGTCGTTTGGCGGGGAAGGCGGATGGAGGGCAAAACGAGGGACAACGAGAACAAAACGAAAACGAACAACGCCGTTTAGGTTCAGCCCTGGTCCTCAAGTGTCGGGCCCTGGGAGACACTCGCCCGACACTGTTTCGACACTCTTTGCGACACTCCTCGCCGAGGCCGTGGGGGGGTCGACGTGATGAAGCCGGCGTCTGTTGGACAATCCGGTCCGGCACGGCTGGCGTCTGTGAGACAGTGCTGGTTGGCACTGCGGGCAAGATTCATGTCCATATCCAGTGCCTCTTGGACTTTGTTTGGAAGCGGCGCCACGAGGCCGAGGCGCAGTGGATATGTATAAGAATCGAGCCTCTAGGGGGCAAACTTATCCATATCCAGTGCGCCTCGGGTTTCTTGGGAAGGGAGCCCGAAACTCCATACTGCAGTGGATATGGACAGAAGTATTGCCCGCAGGCACGGCCCTTCTCGGTCAGCCAATTCTGTCTGGCACGGCCGGCCTTTCCAAGCCCCTCGGAAGTATCACGAGCCATGAGTGGTCGATTGCTGACGCTTCCTGGCCCAATATTCCACGAGTCCGCGGCCTGGACAAAATGATAGGGATGGGCACCCTTCCCAAGGGTGCCCTTGCATCCCTGCCCCTCCGGCCCATGCCTGGCCTCGAACTGGCCTTCCAAGACCCTTGCAGGTATCGCTCGGACGTGTGCATTTTTGAGGAGCATCCTGGATCATCCTGCGAAAAAACCACGCACGAAACCAAACAATAACAGGGAATGGACGCCCGAGCGATGGCCAGCCTCACGATAAGGGGCCGACTGCACGCGGTCCTCGGAAGCCCCGACCCCTCCCCCGGGACCGGCTCTGCGTCTCTCGGGGCGCTCCTTGACGGCCCCGGGGCCCGGCGAGCGCCACCGGAGGGGTCCAGCTTGGCAAAAACTCGGAGTGGCGCGATCGTGTCTGGGATGATGGGCCTGCTCTCCACCACCACCATCAGTTGGAGCGGGGAAGGAGGTGGAGGAGGAGGAGGAGGAGGAGGAAGGAGGAAGGAGGAGGAGGTGGAGGAGGAGGAGGAGGAACCCTCCCTCCTCCTACATGTGGTGGTAGTGGTCGTAGAAAGCAAGCCCACCATGGCACGGGTCCTATGGAGGCTCTGCGCCACAGGCGCTTCCAGAGCACGAAGGGTACACGGTTTAGTTGGGTGTTTCGAGTTTTTGGTTTTGCTGCGTGCTTAAACCCTTCTGCTCAAGAGGAACATGTGATATCGAATCATCTTTCATGGTAGCACAGAGCGTGTAGATCCGCGCCCCCCGCGCAGCGATGTCAGGAGCGGATGAGTCAATGGGAGGAGGCCTCCAGAGACCTCCCATTGCTGATGCAGCGGCCGCAGCAACAGAACTTGCTCGAGGAGCAGGACAGGATCAGTCAATGCCTTCTGTGGAGACGAGCGGGGTCGAATCTGAATTCGGGGTTGGAGAAGCGGGAGGCACGGCGACGGGCTCTTGGACAACCGAGCGCAGAGCAGCGGCTGAATCTGATGAGGCAACGGTACGAGATGATGCTGCGAACCATATCAGGTGGCATGCCAGGCGCGCCAGCATCCTTCGGTGTGTCTCCCATCATGGGATCATTGGGCCAGCTGGCGAGCTCGTGGAACAGCTCAGTGGACACGCGTGACATCCTCGAGTGCGAGCCCTAATTAATTGCCATGGCTAGCGGATCAAGCTCTTGCCCTGGAAACGGATGTTCTACAGCTTTTGGATATGGTGATTCCAGAGTGGGTAAAGATGTTGAAGAGCAGTGAGGATAGTCTGGACTCGAGGACGGACTTGGATAGCCTGATTAACCAGGAGAGGCACTATCGTGCAGGCATGTCGACGTGTCTGTTGTGCTTGTGCAGGGACGACCCAGAGACGACATTCCAAAGTGCCGAGGGTAGAAATGGCCTGGAAGCGTAGAGGCTTCTTTCCACATCCTAGCTGGCGAGAGGTTCGACATCTGCAATGGCGACGATGATGACAATCGACCCCGTTTCGACTTGCAGAGCGGTGATCGAGATGCATTTCGGCGCGAGAAGAAGTTCGGTATCAAGGGTTTGGGATCCTTGAGAAAGGCGATCGATCAACCAGGGGAAGATCGCGCCGACTGGGTATCATGCTCATCTGCACATGAACCAGGTCGGCTGAAGGCGTCGGAGCATATTCGCAACGCTTTCGAGCAGCACTGCGGCGCTAAGGCGGAGTCGGGTCAGACGAGGGGGCCCGCGAAGGTTGCGCCGCAGGGCTGCGGCGGGATGGAGGGCCTGCCGGGCCAATTGCCAGCGCTCGTAAGCATGGAGAGCTGGAGGGCATAAACAAGGACAAGACGACCGACTCCAAGCCCAACAGTTCCGAAGCGAAAGGCGCAGGGGAGACGTGGGGACAGAGCGACAGGGGCACGCTTTACAAGGGCCTCGGCAAGGGCCCCCGGGGATCTGGAGCGAGGAGGTTCGGAGGCAACTGCATCTGACGTTGGGGGCGGGGGCGCAGAGAGGCGCGGCGTCGGTCTCAAGAAGCCTCCCAGGCGAGCGGGGCAATGATGACGCGCGACAGCGTCGCGAGAACCTCCAGAACCTCGAGAAGCCCGAGGGTGCCGTGTCTCGGGGTGCCCGAGGGTTCATGGCCAAGAGGATGCGCTGATTCGATCAATGTGATGCAGTTCCTATGGCGGGGGGGGGGGGGGGGGGGGGGGGGGGGTGTTGGAAGCGCCCAGGCGGCCGACGTGACATCTTAACGTTTTATCTTCGCCGTTCTGGCGGGCAGACGCTCGGCCGTTGCCTGCCCGGGGAGAAGGCGGCGATGACGACGGGCGCCAACTGCTCGAACCGATGGGGGCGGGGGCGAAGGGCAGGGTGGAGAACTTCATTCGATTGCCCAGTGTGGTGCGACGGGGGGGTGTCAGTCTTTTTCTTTGCGGGCCCTGTGGGCTCGACATCCAACCATCTGGAGGTCTACAGGGCGCGCGACGACGACTCGATCCAACGATGCCCAGAGGGCGTCGTACATGCAACGACGAAGCAGAAACAGATCATCATGGGCATCTTGATCGAGCCAATCCCAGAGGGGGAGATCCCATTTGAAGATGGCCGGATTGACGGGGCTCCGGGAAGGCGCGTCTGGGGCGCGCTGGGCTTTCGGTCAGCGCGAGGCCGAGGGTGGACCGCGATGCAACAGCATCGCTTCGCCCGGCGTGGTGCTCTCAGACGCCGACGAGGGGCCCCAAGAACAGGCTCAAGCTGAACACGTCGTCCAATGATAAGCTGGGGCGGTGCGGGGCGAAAGCAGCGCGGTGTGCTGGAACGGCGCGGGGGTCTTCGTCGCGGCGGATTTGCAGGTGGCCGAGCCCGTCGGGCCGATCACCTCTGCCCGGGCGGAAGAACCGAGTCCATCTTGCTGGGGGGCATCGAAGGTCCCAACGACATCCGAGATAGAGCGTGTCATGCAGAGGTCCAGGGGTTTCAGCATTGTGGGAGAAAGAATGGGCGAGCGCGCTCGCGGGTGACCTTGGGCGGGCATTCCGGATGGCGAGATCCCAGGCGAAGTTGCGGCCATGGTCAGGTAGGGGGGGCCTTGGGCGGGGCTCGAGGCGAGTTGGGGAACAGGAAAGTGGCTCGGCAGGACAGGGGGGACATCATCTAGTCGTTCGAGATGGCTCTCTCCCTGAGTCTCCTAAGAGGGTGGCGGAGACCCAGGGGGTGCCCGCGAAGGAGGAGAGAGAAGCCCGCGAGAGTGCACGTTGCCCATTCAGGCCGTTGCGCGACGTGTGCGTCATGGGCGAGGCGATCGATCTTTGTCGCTCCCTGGTGGCTGCGGAGAATCTGGATGTTGCTCCCTTGGTCGAGACGACGACTCGAGCGCTGCTGGCGTGGTCTCTAACCCGGAGCACAAGCTATCCTTATTATCAGCTTGTGACAGCGATCGCGGTCCGTTCTCAGTGCGATCATCCGGAAGCAGGGCAGCGTCGATGAGTGCGTCATGCAGGCGCTCTTGGATTGCATTGCCTCCCTGGCTTCCTGAAGGCCGGGCTGAAGTGCGGCCGGGGGCAGGGCGCAACTGACGTCCTGAATGCTATCGCCCAGAGGTGCCAGCCCTTTGCCGCGCTTGCGCCCCGCGCCCCGCCGAACTGCCGCAAGGGGTTTGCGGAGGGGGGGGGGGGGGGGGGCGAGCCCGCCTGGGCGCGCAGGGGCAGATGCGGGCGCTGACGCTCGCCGCCGACAAGATGCGCGGCATCGCGCCCGCGCCGGGGCGCATCTACATGCCCTTGATTTGCTGGGCAGCGGCCTGGGCAATCAGCTGGGCCCGGCCGAAGGCGCGCGGGCAGATGTCCGACTTCTCCGTGGGGGGCCGCAGCTGCAGCTGCCAGGTCACCCCCCTGGTGAATGCGTTTTTCACGAGGCGCTGGTGGGCGACGCATTCGAGGAGAGATGGGGGAAACGAGTCTCCGTTGGCAGGGTTGACCAGACAGACTCGGCCGCCCTGCTCGCCCCCGAGGGCGTCGCGAAGTCCAGGGGGTTCAAGAGGCTCGAGGAGCGCGACCAGCAATGCCTAACCCTGCTTGACAGCGTCAGAGGATTGCCCTGGACCCCCAAGGGCACAATGAGCGCGGGCGCCCCAGAGGTTGTCCGAGGAGATCCTCTCATGGCAGTGTCGAACGCCAGGGGTCTCTACATCGCGGACAACTTCAGAATAGTGGGACCTTGACTGGGCGTCCGAAGCGCGTGGTTTTCGGCGCAACTCGCAGCGCCTCGGCGCAACTCGCAGCGCCGGATGCCGCTGGGGGGTCGAGAGGGCCATGATCGTGTCAGGGGAAGCCTTCGAGCTAATTTTTCCGGCAAAGCAACCTAACATACATGTGTAGGAGCATATCTGGAATCATTCCCCTTAATATTCAGATGAGAATCCTGTTGTCGAATTCTGCTGTTCTCGCAGTCGTAGTCGCATTCGCGATGGCAGCCGCAGTGGCAACGGCAGTCGCAGTCACAGCCTCAGCCTCAGCCTGCCTCAGCCTCAGCCTCAGCCTGCCTCAGCCTCAGCCTGCCTCAGCCTCAGCCTCAGCCTGCTTCAGCCTCAGCCTCAGTCTGCCTTCAGCCTCGGCATCAGCCTCAGCCTGCCTCAGCCTCACCCTGCATCAGCCTCAGCCTCAGCCTCAGCCTGCCTCAGCCTCAGCCTGCCTCAGCCTCAGCCTCAGCCTGCCTCAGCACCAGCCTCAGCCTCAGCCTGCTTCAGCCTTCAGTCTGCTCAGTCTGCCGTCGGCCTCGGCTTGAGTGCCTCAGCCTCAGCTGCATGACCTCAGCCTCAGCCTCAGCCTCAGCCTGCCTCAGCATCAGCCTGCCTCAGCTTCAGCCTCAGCCTCAGCCTGCCTTTGCCTCAGCCTCAGCCTGCCTGCAGCCTCGGCCTCAGCCTCAGCCTGCCTCAGCCTGAGCCTGCCTCAGCCTCAGCCTCAGCGTCAGCCTCAGCCTGCCTCAGCCTCAGCCTGCCTCAGCCTCAGCCTGCTTCAGCCTCAGCCCCAGCCTTCCTCAGCATCAGCCTCAGCATCAGCCTGCTTCAACCTCAGCTTCAGTCTGCCGTCGGCCTCGGCCTCGGCCTCAGCCTCAGCCTGCCGCAGCCTCACCCTGCATCAGCCTCAGCCTCAGCCTCAGCCTGCCTCAGCATCAGCCTGCCTCAGCTTCAGCCTCAGCCTGCCTCAGCCTCAGCCTCAGCCTGCTTCGGCCTCAGCATCAGTCTGCCTTCAGCCTCGGCTTCAGCCTCCGCCTGCCTCAGCCTCAGCCTGCATGAGCCTCACCCAGCTCAGCCTCAGCCTGCCTCAGCATCGCCTGCCTCAGCCTCAGCCTCAGCCTGCCTCAGCCTCAGTCAGCCTCAGCTGCCTCAGCCTCAGCCTGCCTCAGCCTCAGCCTCAGCCTGCCTCAGCCTGCCTCAGCCTCAGCCTCAGCCTGCCTCAGCCTCAGCCTCAGCCTGCTTCAGCCTCAGCCTCAGTCTGCCTTCAGCCTCGGCCTCAGCCTCAAGCCTCAGCCTCAGCCTTGCAGCCTCAGCCTTCTGCCTCTGCCTCAGCCTCAGGCCTTCAGCCTCAGCATCAGTCTGCCTTCAGCCTCGGCCTCAGCCTCCCTGCCTCAGCCTCAGCCAGCATCAGCCTCAGCCTCAGCATCAGCCTGCCTCAGCATCAGCCTGCCTCAGCCTCAGCCTCAGCCTGCCTCAGCCTCAGCCTCAGCCTGCTTCAGCCTCAGCCTCAGTCTGCCTTCAGCCTCGGCCTCAGCCTCAGCCTGCCTCAGCCTCAGCCTGCATCAGCCTCAGCCTCAGCCTCAGCCTGCCTCAGCATCAGCCTGCCTCAGCCTCAGCCTCAGCCTGCCTCAGCCTCAGCCTCAGCCTGCTTCAGCCTCAGCCTCAGTCTGCCTTCAGCCTCGGCCTCAGCCTCAGCCTGCATCAGCCTCAGCCTGCCTCAGCCTCAGCATCAGCCTGCCTCAGCATTCCAAATGTGGCCCGGGAATGGAGTTCTGGGAACTCGAAGAGCACGAAGTGGCCTACAGTTGGCTCCGGGCATTCAAAATCATGCTCAGGAATGGAGTTCTGGGAACTCGAAGACCACGAAGTGGCCTACAGCTGGCTCCGGGCATCCAAAATGTGGCCCGGGAATGGAGTTTTGGGAACTCGAAGAGCACGAAGTGGCCTACAGTTGGCTCCGGGCATTCAAACTGTGGCCCGGGAGTGGAGTTCTGGGACCACGAAGTGGCCTACAGTTGCCTCCGGGCATTCAGAATGTGGCCCAGGAGTGGAGTTCTGGGACGTCGAAGACCACGAAGTGTGTAATTGCTGGCTAAAAAAAGTTTCCGGCACCCTCCCCCGGATCGCGCCCAGACCTCCCTGGGGCGTCATGATGCTCTCCCTTGACCCTGCTAGAAACCTATCCGTCTTCGCTGTTAGGTAAAACGAGCGAGTGCCGGGGGATCGACCAATGTGCATTCCTTGGCAGAACTGGCGGGCGCCTTGCGTGGAAGTTGATGCTCGTCTCCTTGCCTCAAGTCTTCTGGGCCGTGGAAGGGGGCCCTCGACCCCCTTGTGCCACGGGGCGCCAGCGCCGAGGGCGTCGATGCCGTTGCCCATGGACTTGGGCAGCACCTCGTTCGCAGCAGAGGTCTGGGCGCGACAGGTGGGCGTGGTTCGGTCAGAAGTGCCCCCGCGGGGCCCAAGAGAAGGGGCGACATGCGGAGCTCGGCCACTTGCAGGTTCGAGGCAACAGAGGGCGCGACGATCGAGGACGGCGGCCCTCCTCTCGACGCTGTCTGGTTCAAGGCATGGCGAGGCGACGAGGCTCGATCGCGTCTTGCTTGAGGCTCGATCGCGTCTCGTTGCTCGGCAGTGCGAGCGGGAGACGCGGCTGGGCGTCTCCCCGGCTGCTCCAGCCTCTTTCTCTTCCGATGCCAGCTCAAGGGGCGGTCATCGAATAGCGGCTACGCCACGCTGGCGGGCGACGTTTGCGCCGCTTTCATGCGCGCCCCGCTTCTATGTTGGTGGAATGTTTGGGGACATTTCTTTGCTGCGTGCTTAGCGCATGTTGTCCCAAAGGGAAATGGGGATATCGAAGCCGCTTTTCCAGCATCGCGAAACATCATACCCGAAACACTAGACGCCTGCTTGATTCATTTTTCGAGCCAGATCGTTCTGGCCCGAAATACAGGCGACACCGCCCGGCTTGAAACAATGCGCCATGGTGTCAGGGATCGGCCGGAGCGCTGTGCCGGAGGTGGCGTCGTGTGTTGTGTCATGGATCGTTTGCGCCATCGTAGGGTGCGCCATAGGATACGCCCCCGTCCGCCGAAGGTTGCACATTGTTTGGAGGCTGGTGCGACCAACTCGAAAAATCAGTCCGGGCTACGGTCGGTTTGGAGATCCAGGCGCTGCTAATTTGTCGCTCCAGACGTGTTTGCCCAGTTTCGGGCCCCGGGACCCTCCTGTATCGACCCGGCTCGCAAAAATGATGCAGAAATCAGGAGCGTGGGGCTCCAATCGTGATCTGTCGCGATGTTTTTTGTTTGCTTGGCAACGCTGGGTCTCGGGGGATGTCCTTCGTGTTGTTTGGGTGCCCTTGTGCATCTTGGGTGCGAATGCCTTCGATGTTTGCTCAGCTTGGCCCGCCGCAGGGTCCCATGTTCTGGCAGGGTGTTCCCCTGTGCTGGGTCCAGCCGTACCCCCGAAAAACGCTCTGGGGCGGCAGCGTCCCCGCCGAGAGGAGGGTCCAGGGGAGGGCGTGGAGCTTTGTGGGCCCCGGAAACGGCAGGGCCGTTTTTTCACCGTTTCCCAAAAAATGTCCCTTGAAAATGGAAACGGGAAACAACTGGCGACCGGAAGCGGCAAAAAAACGGCTCCAGGATGGAGCCGGAGCCAGAACTGGTCAAACAACGGCGACGGAACCAGTGAAAAAAACGGCGTCGGAACCGGCAAACAAACGGCAAAACGGAACCGGTAAAAAAACGGCCCTGTCGTTTCCAGGGCCCACTAAGGCCTGGGAGGCCGGCCTGCTTCTTAGAAGGCGCCGGCCTTACATTTATGGACAAGGCCCGCGCCTTCCAAGAAGCAGGGGTGCTTCTAAGAAGCCCTCCCCAAAACGACGCGAAGATCGGGACAACATCGGATCGGGATCACTCGAAGTCTCTGATAATCGGCGGGTTGGGAGCATTGCAGCGGTTTCGGACGCGGTTCGAATCGGGAGAAGAGCCTTCCAGAGCGTTTTCCAGACGGCTCTCGGGACGTTCCGGTGTCGCTCTGACGAGGCCGCGCCGCCCTGTCGTTTCCAGGGCCGTTCCGGTAAAAGCGCCGCCCTGTCGTTTCCAGGGCCCACCACGGCGTGGAGCATTGCAGCGGCTTCGGGTGCGGTTCGAACAGGCAGAAGGCCCTTCCAGAGCGTGCTCCCGACGGCTCTCGGGACGCTCCGGGGGCGCTCTGACAAGAGGCCGCGCCGCCCGAGGCCGCGGGGGTCCCAGAGCTTTCCGACTTGTCTTCGGCCGTTTTTTTTTTTTTTTTTTTTTTTTTTTTTTTTTTTTTTTTTTTTTTTTTTTTTTTTTTTTTTTTTTTTTTTTTTTTTTTTTTTTTTTTTTCTCTCGTCCTTCCTGTTCCAGGAGGGAAGGAAACACACAGACACAATGAATCTTCGACTTCCAGGAAAATATGGGAAACTATGGGAAGTGGGGGGGAAGACAGGTACCCAGAAAATATAGGAAAATATTATGGGGAATCCTTTTCTTGGTGTGTATTTATTCGTGTGTCCTGGGGCCCCTTCAGTTTTGTATCCTCGTCCCGGTTTCGTCTTATGCTGCTCGGGAGGAGAGCCTCCAGGGACCTGCCTGCCTGAGGATCCCCAGAGGCCCGCACGTGATATCCCCGGAGGTTTCTGGAGGCACAGGAACGGGCCGGGCACGCCCACATGTCCCAGTCCTGGGTCGATGGGAGCGCTGGTGGACCAGGTGCCATGGGCATGGGGGGGAGGAGGAGGGAGGGGGAGGAGGAGGAGGAGGAGGAGGAGGAGGAGGAGGAGGAGGAGGAGGAGGAGGAGGAGGAGGGAGGAGGAGGAGGAGGAGGAGGAGGAGGACGAGGAGGAGGAGAGGAGGAGGAGGAGGAGGAGGAGGAGGAGGAGCAGGAGGAGGAGGAGGAGGAGGAGGCAGGAGGAGGAGGAGGAGGAGGAGGAGGAGGAGGAGGAGGAGGAAGGGGGAGGACGGAGGAGGGAGGAGGAACGAGGGACGAGAGAAGAGGGAGGAGGACGAGGAGGGAGGAGGAGGAGGAGAAGGAGGAGGAGGAGGAGGAGGAGGAGGAGGAGGAGGCTCAAGCCGTTGCCTGTGGCCTTCGCCTTCCCTGGGGTTGGGGCTCAAGAGATCTAGGGACCCGCGCGACCCTCGATCAGAAGCCCTGGCCCAGGGTGAGGGCCACATTCTCTCGAAGATTTCGACGGCCCCGCAGGTTTTCCGAAGAAACGCGCGTTGGCAGGAGGCTGGCATGACGCGTCTGTCTGGAACTGTATGCACTGCGGGTGCGGCAGGACACCCATCAACGAGCAGTGGTGCAAGCACTGCGAGCGGCACTGGCAGACGGGCAAGAACAAAAAGCCCAAGGGCAAGGGTCGAGACCTGGGTGCTCCGCCTGGGCTTGGTGGTCGCGCTCCTCAGAATGGTCCGCCCATTCAACCAAGCCTCGTTCAGGCGTGCTCAGACCCAGTGCCAGAGCTCACGGTGCCAGAGCTGCAGCAGCTGGTGCTGCTCGGGGAGAAGTGCAATAACACCCAGACGGTCCAGTACTACCAACAGGTGCTGGCAATCAGGGACAAGCAGCACGTGGCGCCGCAAGTCAGAGCTGTTCAGGCACACAAGTGCACCAAGCAGCTGGAGAAGGACCTCAGTGGTGAGTCCGCCCAGTTGGAGAAGCTACAGAAGCTGGTCACGGAGCAGGAGGCAAAGGTCACCACGCTCCTGGACCATATCGAGAAGCAGGATGCCATCTACACAGAGGCGATCAAGGAGCTGCACGCCGTGGTCGTGCCGCCCGTGGACGCCACGCAGGCGCCGCCGACCCTCAGCTTGGAGGCCATGCTGGATGGGAAGCAGGAGTGGACTCTATCGTGCGGAGAGGACCTGTTCGGCCTGGCGGAGTTCGTGGACGTCGAGGAGACCGACAAGGAGGAGGCGCGCAAGCGCGAGGCTCAGCTCAAGGAGCAGTTCCAGACGCTCGCGCAGGCGATGGTCGGAGATCTCAAGAAGAAGGCTGAGCAGTACAAGAGTGAGCATGAGGAGCTCAAGGCCCCATTGCAGTCGAAGAGGCGCCGCCAGGAGTCTGAGTCGCCTGAGGCTGCAGGGTCGGCCCCGCCAGCGCAGTCAGGCGCAGGTGCGGCGGCCGCCGAGGGCAGCCCACAGCCTGGCGCGGCCGAGGCGCCAGCGCAGCCTGGCGCTGCGGCTTCGGCGAAGGCAGCGGGCAAGAGCGCGGCGGAGGAACTTCGAGTACGCGCGAGGCGCCTGGTGGGCACCCACGGGAAGGGCCCAGGTGCTGGCAAGGGAGGCGCGGAGGCTCCTGCGTCAACTCCGCCGTGTGTTTAGCACGGGTGGCGAGTCGCCGCCCAAGTGTACCAGTCGAAGCAGTTCCTCTTCATCTACGTGGGAGATCACCACGGTGAATACATCAGGTTGGTCAGGCGCTATCGCAGCCTTGACGGGTGAGATTTTGAAAGAGTTCATCAGTTGTTTGTATCCAGGAGTGCAGGGTCGCCAAGACCAACGTTTCACAGTCCGAGAAGTCAGCGGCCGACGAAGGTTGGAAGCTGCGCATCAGTCCTGCAGACCAGACGGACCTGGGGGGGCGTCTCAGCAGGAGTAGCAGTAGGCGTTCGTCAGCACATAGGCGTCAGTGAAGTTGCGGGTGGAGCACGACACCTTCACCATGCGCGTTCAACGATTGTATGGGTCAGTGGTTGTGTGCGCGGTGGTTTCTACATGTGTTCTCTGTGTTTTCCTGACGGAGAAGGGGTCCAAGGAGCTAAGGGTAAACAATTGCTCAACCAGCTGGGGGAGTTTCCCTATAGTTTTCAGAGGCCTTTCGTGATAGCAGCTGGCTGGGACGACGTGCCCTCGGAGGTCCAGAAGATGCCTGTCTTGGGAAAACTCAGAGCTGTGGTAGTCAATTCGGGGAAGCCGACCTGTCGTGTCGGCAAGGTGTGGCGTGAATTTGATGATTTTGTCGTTTCGCACGATCTTGTTGGGGAAGTTCGGGCGTGCGTCATGCGAGAGGATTCCAGTAGCAGGACCCATTATCCAGTTTCACTTAGACTAGGTGCGACGGCGCATCCGAGGACACAGAAGGCGCTGAAGGTGCCGAAGACGTTTCCGCTAGACAAGCCCTCAGGTCCAACACCTCCGCCACAGGACTGGACCCATTTCGAGGGCAAGTTTGAACGGCTGCGGCGACAGCCATCATGTGCAGAGCTATCATCACTCTATGGGGAAATGTGTGACTCCATGGAGCGGGAGCTGTGCGACGTGTTAGGCATCGGGGCTACTGAGCGCGCGGGGTACTGCGGTCGGGGTACAAAGTTCCAGGTAGTCGAGAGGCCAGTTTTGCAGCAGCACGTTTCGGGCACTTTTCCACGGTACAGCCAGGGGTCCAGGATGCTCAGGAGATATCAGGTTTGGCTGGAGGGGCTGGCTTATCTTCATGGGAAGGAGCAGTCTTGGGATTCGGCGGGAGTTCAGGATCTTGTTCGGAAGCTCGAGGCCCCAGTGCAGGTTCTCAGCGGTATTCCAGAGTGGGCGAGTTTAAAGGAAAGTTTTCAGCTGCACGCCGCCGTCTCCCACGAGGAGCTGCAGGGCGCTTTGGCGGCCGTTCGGGCCATTGCAGATGCTGGGGAGTCGAGCGCCAAGACGAAGAAGACTCAGCAGTGGAGGCAATGGGCGGATCAAAATCTTAAGCAAGGAGGAGGAGGAGGAGTATTTCGTTGGACGAAGGAACCGCTGGGTTGGGTCCCTGACGGGGCTGGCCTGGGCGGGGCCCCAGCGGGGCCAGTCGACACCTCGGGGGCCCTCTTGGAAGAATGGAAGCACATATGGCGTGAAGGTGCACCATCCAGGTTAAGAGCCCAGGACCTCAACGTGCCGCTCGGTGAGCTCCCTCCTGCGCCCACGGTATCAGAGGTCCGGGATGCCCTTCAGAAGCTCAGCAAGAACACGGCGATTGGGATAGACGGCTGGAATCCAGGGAACTTGAGACAACTGAGTGATCAAGCTCTGGCAGTTTTCGCTGAGTTCTTATCTTTTGTGCAGACGTATCTTATCATTCCAGAGCAGTGCCATGCGGCGCTCATCGCCTTTTTGAAGAAGCCTGATGGCGGGTACCGCCCGATCGGCACCTTGGCCACGTGCGCGCGGCTGCTTGGTCGCATGCGACACTCGGAGGCCAAGAAGTGGGAGCGCGAGCACCACCTTGAGTGCGTATACGGCTCCAAAGGCAAGTCTTGTGAACAGTCAGTTTGGAAGCAGGCGGCCCAGGCAGAGGCGGCCAACGCTTTTTTTTTTTTTTTTTTTTTTTTTTTTTTTTTTTTTTTTTTTTTTTTTTTTTTTTTTTTTTCTTTCTCCGGTTCGGGTTTGATCGATCTCGAGAAGGCGTGCGGAACAGTTCCTCATGAAGTGCTTTGGGCTGCCTGCCAGAAGCATCAATGTAGTCTTCGTCGTGCTCGCTTACTGATAATGGTGTATGGGGGGCCGAGGATGATTCAGATCCGAGAGGCGGTGTCGAGTGCTTTCTCGATCGGCTGTTCGATCGTAGCGGGGTGTTCGTTCGCAACGACGATGTTGCGTGTTGTATTGCATGACTCGCTCGTGTACATGCAGAAGTACTGGCCATCGTTATCTTTGTATGTACTGGTAGGCGATATCACGGTCTCGGCGCTCGGATCGGAGAAGTTCGCCAGAGAGTCCTTGTCCAGAGCTCTCCCAGCACTTCGCAAGTGATTGCATGAGATGGAGTTTTCAGTATCTAGGAAGAAGTGCCAGCTCGTCGCATCGCCCGGCAAGTTGGCGCAGGATATCGGCGCCAACCTCAAGAGTTTAAATTTCAAGGTGTGCGCGAGTGTCAAGAACCTCGGGCACGATTTCAGCCAGCAGGTAAGGAAAGGTAAGCGAGTTCTGAAAGGCCGCGTGAACAACCTCCGCAAGAGGTCCCATCGGGTCCGTGTCCTCCGTCACCACAGGCGTGGGCTCTCTAGAGTGTTCCGAGCTGGTGGCCTCGCGTCGGCCTCGTATGGGGCCAAGGCTTGTGGCATGAATGACACAGATCTCTCTAACCTCCGAGCGGTATCGGCCTTCGCCCTCTTTGGCAAGGCCACGGGTAGGTCCAGGGCGGTGCAGTACCTGTTGCACGACCCGCCCGACCTCGACCCAGCGTACCTGATAAACATTTTACCCCTCACGACGTGGCTCCAGGCTCTCCATGAAGGTTGGGATCCTCAGGGCGTCATGCAGACTACTTTCGAGGCTGGGTTGTCCAAGATCAGTCTGGGATGGGCTACTGTGTGCGGCTCTGGGGGAGCTGTGGCACAGACGTTGCGTCGTCTTGGGTGGCAGACCAGGTCTTTCAAGATTTGGGGGGATCCTCAAGGGCTCGTGGTGGACCGAGAACGAGAAGGCTGGTATCAAGACCCTCAAAGCCCTGATCCACAGGGGCCCCAAAAGGCACCAGGAGCTGCAGGCGGCCAGACACATGGGCTGGAATGGGACCCCCTTCTTGGACCCGATGAAGGCAGAGCTGCCAGTTCTTCGGGCCAAAGGTCATCCTGTTTCAGCAGATCTCGTTTCAATGCACATGTCAGGTGGGCTGTGGGCGCAGTCCAAGCTCTACGAAGAGCGTTATTCTTTGTCGTCCGCCTGCAGGTGGTGCGGGCACCCGTCTGGCTCGATATCTCACAGACCTTGCGGGTGCGACGGCTTAGGGGCGTGGCGTCGTGATCAAGGTTATGATGAGGTCGTGTCGGTCGGTCGGGAGTTCCCTGGCATTTGCTTAGTTGACTTCGGGGTCACAGACAGTGTGAGAGACGCCATGCTTCCGCCCTTGCAATATCACGAATGCCCTCAGCGCGGTCTCCTAGGATGCGGCTACCTCAGCGAAGAGGTCTTTATAGACGGCTCGGGGGTCAACCCAGATGTGGAGTGGATGGCGAGGGCAGGATGGGCGGTCGTATCTCTCCACCACGGCAGCGAGCAAGTTTCATCGGTGGCCGACGGGCCAGTGCCAGGGCCTGTGCAGAGCGCGGGCCTGGCAGAGCACTACGCGATCTACATGGCATTATGTCTCATGGGGCCCAGGGCGACCATTATCACGGACCACAAGAACCTCCTGATAGGTCTCCAGAAGGGCCCGAGAAGATGTGTTGAGCTTCGGAACCGTATTGGGGAATTGAATGATGTGGGGACGGAGAACGTGAATCTTCAGTGGATGCCGTCGCACAAAAGCAGAGCGCGGCTCAGGAATAGCAGCTTTTCGGACTCCTGGTGCCCTGGTAATTGGCAGGCCGACAAGTATTCGAGGATGGGGGCTCTTGAGCATCCAGCAGTTCCCCAGATGGATCAAAGGATCCAGGCGGCCTAGGTTTTCGGTGGGCAATTCACGAGGCTCCTGGCAGACACTCTGAGGCGCCTGAGTACTTTAGGATTTCCAGATGTGGACAAGGTCCCGAGGGCCACAAAGGTCCCCGGGCATAACCAGATTTTAGTTGATGAACCCGTGTGCGTGCTAAAACTCGCCACGGGGGATCGAGGCCACCTGCTGCGCAACGCTGATGGCAGGTGGGGTTGCAGAATTTGTGGTGTGAATGCGGCTCGTCGGAGTGCAGTCATCCAGAACGAGTGCCCTGGCAAGCCGAGGGTGCTTGCGCGGACGCACGAGTCGCACCGCATGTTGGTGCTGGGCTCGGACTTATATTTCTGTATGCACTGCGGTTGCCACGCGCGGAGGCAGGTCAAGGACCTGACCACGCGCTGCCATCGTGTTGCAGGGGCTGGGAAGATAGGGGCCTTGAAGTACATGCGCCAGGGCATGGACCCCACATCCAAGGTGTTGGTGGGGCGCCCCTGCCCAGTCCACTAATCATCCCCCACGGGCCATTCTTTCACTGAGGGATTGCGTCCGCAGAGGCTCCAGAGGAGGAGGGGGAGGAGGAGGGGGAGGAGGGGGGGGAGGACGGAGGAGGAGGACGGAGGAGGAGGAGGAGGGAGGAGGAAGATGAGGAAGAGGAAGAAGGGGAAGCGGAGGAGGAGAAAGAGGAGGAGGAGCTGGAGGAGGAGGAGGAGGAGGGGCCGGGAGGAGGAGGAGGAGGCGGAGGAGGAGGAAGGGGACCAATGTAAACCCAAGAGTCATCAACGATGTTGAAATTTACCCTCCCTCCAAGCTCCCTCTTCATAGGCCCTTCACAACGTTTCATTGAGGGAACTGCCTATTTGGAATATCGACGCTTTGAAGACCCTGAAGCATGCCAAAACATTGTTCTCGGGATTTCATCGCCACGGACCAATATGATTGCTTTGTCTTGACGAGCCGGAATCGTGCCCGACCGCCATTCTTGGGACCGCGAATGAACATAATTGTTGCGCCTTTATAATCCTGAATAGTTCCAAAACGCTGTTTCTGGTAAGCTGATCATTGGAATCCGGGCCAATCTTGCAAAAATGTGAAAATCATGCGCGCAGAGCTAGGGCGAGAGTCACATTTTGAAAACGACCTGCCCTCAATCCGTGAAGCTCTTGCAATTGGTGCAAACGAATATGCGCGGCGCGAACACGAGAGCCACATATTGAAAACCACCCGTCCTGAATCCGTGAAGCTCGTCCAAGAGAAAGTGCGCGGCGATAGAGCGAGAGCCTCATTTTCAAAACGGCCCGCCCTCAATCTGTGAAGCTCCCGCAAATTGTTAAAACAAATGTGGGCGGCGCTAAGACGAGAGCCACATTTTGAAAACGACCCGCCCTCAATCCGTGAATCTCTTTTGCATTTCTACAACAAATGTGCGCGGCGCTAAGACGAGAGCCACATGTTGAACACCTCCCGCCCTCAGTCCGTGAAACTGAGCACATTTCTAGGATGAGGGAGGGGGGGTGACAGGATTTGGAGGAGGAGGAGGAGGAGGAGGAGGAGGGGAGGAGGAGGGGGAGGAGGAGGAGGAGGAGGAGGAGGAGGGAGGAGGAGGAGGAGGAGGAGGAGGAGGAGGAGGAGGAGGAGGAGGAGAGGGCGCCCGGAGGTGCTTCTGGTGGCCCCGACCAGGGCGCGCGGCGTCTGGACGGCGGTGCGCCCAAGCCTGGCCGTGAGCACCGTGGACGTGCGGAACCGCGGCGCCGTGGGTCTTCTGGCGGCCAGGCCCGCGGCCCACCACCGCAGAGGGGGCGGAGAGGGCGGGTCGGGAGCCAGCCAGACGGGGGTCGGCCAGAGCGCGCGATTCTGCAGGATCCTGCAGCGCCAGGGTTGCAATGACCTGGGCTAGCGCGCAGGAGCTTGCCTGGCTCTACCCTGGTCTGCATTCACCCGTCGTCAGGAGGAGGAGGAGGAGGAGGAGGAGGAGGAGGAGGAGGAGGAGGGAGGAGGAGGAGGAGGAGGAGGAGGAGCTGAACAGCCTGGCTGACCCTGGTCTGCACTGACCCGTCGTCAGCAGATCCCCGACCTGGGGCGGCGGCCCTCACAGGGGGGCCACGCTACGGGGGTGGCAGAGGCTCAAAGGGGGATGCGGGGCGAGCAACGAAGGTCGGCAGCGTTAGGGGGGGGGGGATCGGCTCAAGACCGGGTGTTGCCAGAAGTGCCCCAGGGCCAAGGTACCCCCTCACGAGCACCCAGAGCACTCCTCCTCCTCCTCCTCCTCCTCGTCCTCCTCCTCCTCATCCTGCTCCTCCTCCTCCTCCTCCTCCTCCTCCCCTCTCTCTTTCCGCTGCTGGGCCAAGGTACCCCCAGGATTCTCAGGGTGGCCCAGACGGCCTCCAGAGCACCCCTCACGAGGCCCAGAGGGCCCCAGGGGCTCCAAAACGGAGCGAAAAGCTGGGGGCACCTCGGGCCAGGGGCACTTGTAGCAACACCCGACAAGGGGGATACGAGGCGAGCGACGAGTGACTTCTGGACGTGTCGCCGGTTCCTGCAGGCATCCCCACCTCGGGATGCTCTCCGGCGGTTTGAGAGCGTTCCAGGGTTGCCCGGGTCGTCCCGATCGGGCGCCGGCGAGCTGAGCTGGTGCCCGAAAACCCGACCTCCAGCGGCCCGAGATCTCGAGGATCGAGGTTCTTAGGCTGGCAACGCCAAAGGGGAGGGGGGAGATCGGCGTCCCCCCAACATACTTATACTATGTGTTCGTCGCCCCCCCAGGGGCGACGCGCGCACCGAGAAAGCTTATAGTACATGCGTCGTGGCGGGCGCTTTCAGCCGCCGCTCGAGAAACGATACTCCAGATTTCGCCATAAAAGGGAGGGGGTCACAACCCTCACAGACGGGCAATTCCAGACCCCCCCAAACAAGCCATGAAGGGCGGTTTTTTGCCCAGACCCACTGGAACCCTCCAAGACAGCTCAAATCTGACCCCATCCTAAATCAGACCACCCCCCTTTTCTTGTGAAATCTGGAGTATACTACAAGATGGGTATACCTATTTGTTCGGGTCGGACGCGCACCTCCAAGGCGGACAGATGGTGTCAGTATGTCTCTGTGCGCCCCAGGAGATGCTCTGGGGTGGACGCATCGACCACCAATCGCTAGCTGATCAACGATGGTGGCCCGATGGTCCCCTAATACTCAGGAGGGGAAACAATACACAGACACAATGAATCGTCGACTCCCAGGAAAATATGGGAAACTATGGGAAGTGGGGGGGAAGACAAAAACCCATGTGCGAAACTATGGGGACTATGTTTCTTTGTGTGCATGTATCTGTGTGTCCTGGGGCCCCTTCAAACACCTCCCCAGGGCCACGCGGAGCTGCTGTCAGGGGTCACGTCGCCGACCGGTCGGCGATGCATCGCCGATGCCAGGTCGATGTTTTCTCCCTGCTCCTCTTCCTCCTCCTCCTCCTCCTCCATCCTCCTCCTCCTCCTCCTCCTCCTCCTCCCTCCTCCTCCTCCTCCTCCTCCTCCTCCTCCTCCTCCTCCTCCTGCTCCAGTCCTTCGCTTCTGGTGCCCCTCAAGCGTGGCCGAGCCCATCGTTTGAGCTGGGCTCGCTGTCGTGGTCGCCGCGGGCTTCGCCAGGCTGCGGCGACATGCGGCAGTGAGATGCGCCTGGGCAGCATCGGTCGCCTTCGGTTCGGGGCACCGTGGCACCATCTGTGTTAAGGATTCCTGTCTTCCTCTCGACACATCGCGCATCTCCACCAGGCCACCCGCACAAGATGGCCATGAGAGTTGCTTTGACGATGATGCTGAAGGATGGGATGATGATGAGGAGAATAATGTGGACGAGCCAGAGAAGGGAGAGGACTTGAAAGTTTGAGGAGAAGTGGGAAGGGAAAAGGAGGAGGATGCCGATGAGGATGAGGAGGTGGAAGGGGATGGGAGGAGGGCCGAAATGGGTGTGCGGGACGCATGCGGACGGCAGCACTGGGGCCTTCGGTGGAGCTCCCTGTGGGGCCACGAAACGTGTGAGGGGTGTGCCGAAATGGGTGTGCGGGACGCATGCGGACGGCAGCCATGGGGCCTTCGGTGGAGCTCCCTATGGGGCCACGAAGCGTGTGAGGGGTGTGCCGAAATGGTGTGCGGGACGCATGCGGACGGCAGCACTAGGGCCTTCGGTGGAGCTCCCTATGGGGCCACGAAACGTGTGAGGGGTGTGCCGAAATGGGTGTGCGGGACGCATGCGGACGGCAGCCATGGGGCCTTCGGTGGAGCTCCCTGTGGGGCCACGAAACGGGGTGTGCCGAAATGGGTGTGCGGGACGCATGCGGACGGCAGCACTGGGGCCTTCGGTGGAGCTCCCTGTGGGGCCACGAAACGTGTGAGGGGTGTGCCGAAATGGGTGTGCGGGACGCATGCGGACGGCAGCCAGGGGGAGGAGGAGAGGAGGAGGAGGAGAGGAGGTGGGACGCGGGGCGCTGTCTCTTCAAAACGAGGACCCAACACCACAGGATGGTTGGAACAAAAAAAAACAAATTGATGTATGCCAGGTGCTCCACTGATCAGCGGCATGCAGTGCCAGCCTGTGTAACAAGCAGTGGTACGACGCCTCCCTTACCTGATCAGTATCATCCTTCATGCCCGTAGCCATCCCTCAAGCCAGTGCGCTTCTTTGAAGTGAGCGGCGACGGCCCAAGGACATCATGGACTTGCTCAGCAAGGGCAGAAGAGAACTGGACTCCATGGCTGGCACGTTTCCGAAGTATGGCCAAGGCGATCCAAGGGATGAACAGAAGCGCTGCATGGACTTTCAGGTTCTTGTGCGTATCTCCAGTGGGCTGGATTTCGGCGTCGAGAGACTGAAAACACGTTTCTTTGTCGATGTCTCGAATGCAGGGGCAACTATTGCGGATGTCCGCCCCCGTGCTGAAGAACTTCTGGGAAGAAGCCTCGGTGATGTCCGCGTCTTGAACGAAGATGACATTGAGCTGAAAGACCCTGCAATGGCCCTGCACAAGTTGAGTAAGCAATGTCGACTTAGTTTGCAATACGTGCCAATTGATCGGTGGAAGGGTGTAAAGGGCGTCGCAAATCATATGCGGACTGCACGGGCAGCATGAGCATTCTGTCGGAATCCGAGCTGTGTGCCTGTAGGAGGACGTGCCCGACCTGAGAGCCTGAGAGCAGAGGTATCTGTACCTTTTGGTGGCTTCCCCCCACCGCGCCGCCGCCGGCCCCGGCCGCGGCTGCTGCTCCCCTGAGGCCCTGGTCCCGCCATCGCCCTGGGAGGGGGCCCGGCCTCCGTTGCCTGCCTCTGGCCGGCGCGCGCGCTCCCGAGACTCTGCTGCTCGGCCGGCGGCGCGGCCCGGCAGCGCGAACTCTCAAAGAGTGTGTGTGTGTGTGTGCGTGTGTGTTCGAGGGTTCGAATGTTCAAGCAGTGGCGAGGCGTCCTGGCTCGCCGATAGGCCCACCAGAGAGTGTTAGATTTGTTTGTGGTCTGCACGACAATGTGTTGATAGAACATTCCTGGCCGAGACCGTCTTGTTTCCACGCATCGGGCTCATGTTCTAAGACAATTGTTTCGTTCTGAGAACATTGTTGGGCTCGAAGAACATCTCGAGTTAGGCCTATAGGAAGCCTGGACGGTCGGTCCCTGCTTGCCTCCAGAGTGCCCTGGGTTTATTGGGCTTCGACGGCTTTGCTGTTGAAAGCGTGGCGCTCCCACATCCAACATCCATGGGCGTCCTGGGGTCTCAGGGTTGGGTTTCTTGTGGAAGGTCTCTTGCGGTTGAACCCCTACTGTAGATGTGTGTGTATGTGTGTAGGTGTGTAGGTTTGTGTGTGTGTTGTGTGTGTGTGTGTGTGTGTGTGTGTGTGTGCGCGCTGCCCTTGCTTCATCGACCGGGTCTGCTGCCGTTACGGCCTTCTCCCACTGCGCCACGCTTGCGGGTCTCCTCGGCCTGCCGCTGGTCCGTCGCTGTCCTCCCGCCTGTTCCCCCTGTCGCCACTGAGTCGTCTTTCCCCTTCTCCCGCCCCCACGTGCCACCATGCGATTGCCCCCTTGCGAGTGATGCCGTCCGGTACCCTATGATCTTGGCCTCCCAGATTGGGTCGGAGTAGATAGGGTCGCAGGATCGCGCCGCATCGCCGAATGCATCGGCGATGCGGCTCGATGTGGAGCCCGAGTTTCTCCACGCCCGCGTCACCAATTCATCGCCGATGCATTGCAGATGCATTGTTGATGCATCGGCGATGCGGCGCGATCCTCCAACCTCATCTAGTTACTCTGACCCCATCTGGGAGTCATGTATGATTATGAGTGTATCCGGCACCGCCCTTGGGCCGTCTCAGGGCCTTCTTGTTTCGTCGTATATGAGATCTGTTGGGGCTGTCTTGGGGCCCTCCTTGGGGCGCTGCGGGGCCGCTTTGGAGGTATCTTTGGGCCGTCTGGGCGCCTTCGTCGGGCTGTCTTGGGGGCCTCTTGGCCTGTCTTGGAGCTCTCTTGAGTGCTTTTTGGGCCGTCTTGGGCTTACCTTGGAGGCCCTTGGGGCCGTTTTCGGTTTTGGAAGTCCGAAAAGTCGAGGAACGCCAATCATTGACAAACCACAGGGATCCAGTCATGTTTGCCTCTCCGTGATCTGCTTGAGGGTGTCCTTAAGGCTTCTTGGGCCGTCTTGCGGCCCTCTCGGGCCGTATTGGGGCCGTCTTGCACTGTTTTGGGCCGTGTGGGCGCTATCTTGGCGGGGGCCCGGCCCTCTTGACGCCAGCTCTGGCGGGGAACCCGTGGGGAGAAACTTTTTCGGGCGGTTTCCGGGTGGCCGGCGGCGGCTTGGGCCGGAAGCCCGTCGGAACGCTTCGGAAGTGCCAGGGCACAAGTCGGGCAAACGCCAAGTACCTCGTTGCGAATGGTCTTCGTCCCATCCCGCCGCATTGCCTGGGTCGTGGACACAAGGCCTCTTCGAGTCTCTTGGAAGGCCTCTCGGAATCCCCGTTGGGGCCCCTGGGAGGCCTCTAGGGACCTCCTTTGCGCCTTTTGGGGGTTGGTGGCGGTCTTGCGGGACACGTTGGGATGGAGGCATCAAATGCAGGGGCCCCAATTGGGGGCCTCATGGACCCCTCGTGGGGTCTTGTGGCCCATCTTGGGGCGATGCTGGGGGCCTCTTGGGCCGCCATCGTCGCTCGTAAGACCGACCGAAAAGACGAGTACGAATTCGGCCTCTTCGTCCAGCCCCCAGCGCTGGCAAGACGGCTCAAGAGGGCTCCGGATCGGCTCCTTGGGGCCATCTTGGAAGTTTGGACTCTGAACCTCGGAAGAGTCGGAAGAGCCGAAGCCTCGAAAGAGTCACGACCCATGCCCAGGAAGTGAACAGACAGCTCGAGGAATCCCGTGCTCCGGGCACCTACAGTAAAGAGTATTCGCAGTTCATTCGAGCGGACGTGAAGAGAGGGTCTGTTCGGTCGTGGGCTAGGCGCGGTGCCCCTTTCCCCTGACTGCGTCGCCCAGGTGGGTGAGGTACGTTCCGATCCGCGAGCTGAGCGACGCGGAGAAGGACCAGATGCGCGAAGCGCGGGGGAGAAGGGGACGGAGAGGGGGAGAGGGCCCCCGGATCGAGGGTCGCGGGCGTGGCCACTGCTGCGGCCTCCCGGGGTCCAGGACCTCGCGAGCGGCGAGCATGTCCAGACCCATGCCCTCGCGGACGGGACCGCGTGGAGCGGTGCCGAGGATATACGCGCGGCCCCATGGCGCGCGCTCCGCGGGGGGGGGGAAGGCATCCCCGCGCAGGGCCGCCCCGGGCCCCTGCGCCGCGGCCGAGGAGAGCCTGGAGCAGGCGCCGTGGCCCTGGACTTCAGTCGGGCGCGTCCCCCCTACAGGAGGATCTTGGGCGAACAACGACGAATACGAAACAAATGCGCCAAACATTGTCGAAATACCTCCAAAAAGTCCCCAGATTTTTTTTTTTTTTTTTTTTTGTTTTTTACTATTTTTGATTTTTTTTCCCCCTGGAGAGGGACAGGCCCGACTTAACTCTGGACCTGTTTCCTGCCCCCAGAGATCCAGCGTATGGCCTGTTTTTGGAGCCTGTTTTTTGGAGCCTGTTTTTTTTAGATTCTGGCAAGTTTACTTGCATGGACGGGGGGGGGCTGAGCCTGAAGCAAGCCCGGGGGGGGGGCGCGGAAATCGCGCAAGTCGAAAGGCACTTGCACGCTGGTATTCGCTTGAAGAGGGGCGAGGGGGGGGGGCGAACGCCATGCAAGTAAACTTGCCCGAATCCAAAAAAAACAGGCTCTTTGGCTTTCCACTTTCGGTCCCTGCAGGGGCCCCCGCCGGACCCCCCAGGACCGTCGAGACGCGGCTCGGGACGTGTGGACACCGGTCCCGGGGGAAGGGGTCGAGACTTCGGGGGGCGGCGCGCGGAACAATCAGGACAGAGACACAATGCATCCTCACCCTCCTCCTCCTCCTCCTCCTCTTCCTCCTCCTCCTCCTCCCTCCCTCCTCCTCCTCCTCCTCCCTCCTCCTCCTCCTCCTCCTCCCCCCCCCTCCCCCCCCCTCCCCCTCCTCCTCCTCCTCCTCCTCCCTCCTCCTCCCTCCTCGCCCTTCCTTGCTCTCAGGAGGGGAAAAAACACACAGACACAATTCTTTACGCTTCGCGTATCCCCACCAGCCCATCTCACAGCAGCAACTCTTGCGAAGCATGCCGACAGTCGTGTTTTTCAGGCGTGTGTCCGCTTGGCCCCGCATATCTCCCCTGTTCCTCCTTCCTCCCGCCTCCTTGTACATCCTCCTTGTGGGGGGAGCGGGAGAAGGACGAGGCGGAGGAGGAGGGAGAGAAAGCGCTCTCGGTGTGAGTCGTTCGGGCTCCTCGTGGTGTGAGTCGTTCGGGCGCCTCGTCCTGGTGTGAGTCGTTCGGGCCCCTCCTTGTGGTGTGAGTCGTTCGGGCTCTTCGTGGTGTGAGTCGTTCGGGCCCCTCGTCCTGGTGTGAGTCGTTCGGGCTCCTCGTGGGGCCTCTTGGGGGCCTCTTGGAGCCTCTTGGGGCCTCTTGGGGGCCTCTTGGGGGCCTCTTGGGGGCCTCTTGGGGGCCTCTTGGGGCCTCTTGGGGCCTCTTGGGGGCCTCTTGGGGGCCTCTTGGGGGCCTCTTGGGGCCGCTTGGGGGCCTCTGGGGGGCCTCCTGGAGGGAGCCTCCTGGGGGCCTCTTGGGGCCATCTTGGGGCCTCTTACGGCCTCCTCAGAAGCGCAAATGAGAGCTGCCCCCTGAGAAGGACAACATGAGCCCAAAACCTTCGTAAAATCAATGATTTTGCTATGAAGGACGATGAGCGCGGGCCCCTCAGAAGGCCAACATGGGGCCCAAACCCTAGTAACATCAATGTTTTTGGCTTCGAAGAAGAGCAGAGGGGCCAAACGGTCTCTTCCCCTCGGGACCAGAATCCTCGTGAGGGTCGTCGTTTTTTGGCCCTCCCAGGAGTCGAAAAAGACCCCCTTGCCACCACTCGGCCCGCCCTCTCCAGGCCCAGGGGAGGGGGTAGGGGGAGGGGTAAACCCCTCCCCGAAGGGGAAGATAGGGGGTTAGGGGGTTGAGAACAGAGAGAGCTCCCTAAACCACTCACGCCCAAAGGGCTGGTGGGATTAAAATCCTCGATTCCTCAGAAAACATTGGGAAAGTATGGGAAGTGGGGGGGAAGACAGAAAGCCCAGAACATAGGGGGAAACATGGGGTATATGTTTTATCCGTGTGCATTTATTTGTGTGTCCTGGGGCCCCTTCAAACAAGTCGCGACGCCGGATCTCTGGCTGCGCCGCCGGCCCCGCCGCTGCAGGAGTATACTGACGTGGAATTGGATCGTATGGCAGCTGCGGAACAGACTTCCCTCGCCAAGACCGTCGAGCAGGCCACCAAGGCCGAGCGCCTGGCGCACCAGGAGGTGCAGTGGCGGCTGGACAGGTTCAACAAGGCGAAGAAGCATATGGACGAGGCACAGAGCTTGCACTTGGAGGCGGTACAGGAGCTGGAGCAGGCTCGAGCCACCACTCGTGAAGCTAATGAACGTAAGGCCTCATTCGATGTACAGACCTTCAAGAAGGAGAAGCGTCATGAAGTTGAGCAGCGCCGTCGTCAGCGTGCCGCCGAAGAGGCTCGTGCTGCCGCGGATGCTCGCGCTGCTGCTTCAGTGCCCCCCGCCGCTGGCGTCCTCGGTGCAGCACCCGCCACCGCCCCAGCGGGCGTTGCGGCCGCCTCTCGTGCCCCAGGCACTGGAGACGCGGCCGCCGCGGGAGCAGGTGCCCAGGCCAGCGGCGGCGTGGAGGCGCAGCCCATGCAGGAGCCACAGCCCATGGACGAGGATGATGCTGATGTCCCTTGGTTGCGCGGCAAGGTTGTGGACTACATGTTCGTTGAGGCCAACCTGCACACCTTCTCCGATGACGACCTCGAGAAGCTGGTTGCCTCCTCGGCCATTGGCCTCGAGCAGTGGCAGCAGTACCGTCTCCATCTGCAGCGGATGCGAGGCGTTGGCGATGAAGATAACCTTTCCGACCTGGGCAGTGAGGTTGCCGACAACGACATGGAGCCCCAGGATCGCGACAGGTACCGTGACCTCAAGAGGCGTGCGGTGGAGCAGGGACTGGACGTGCAGGCGGCCCAGGAGTATACCGACCTCCTCTCCAAGCGCATCATGGCGAAGGCGGGCAAGCGTGCCAGAGTGGTGTCCTCCGTCACGGCCGACATGTACCGCAATTTCTGTGATGCCACGGCCAAGCAGATGGGGGTTCCTCGTGCGGCCGCAGCCGTACCACCTGGACATCTCCCTGATGCTGCTCCCGCTGCGAAAGGCGCTGGGCGTGCTGCCGCCTCTGACGCCCGCTCGCAGCAGCCTCTTTAATGATCTGTTGCCTTCGGCCCAGCGAGCCGAAGGCACATGCTCGCTAGCACCTTGTCAGTTGCCAGCTGCGAGCACTCAGGTCAAGTTTAAGTTTGTGAATATCACACAGTGGTCCAAGCTGACTCAGGACTTCTTGGCAACTAAGGTCGCTGAGGTGGATGGAGTGTTCATGGCGGAACATCACCTTGAAGGGACGAACCTGTTCCGTGCCAAGAAGACCTGTCGGCAGATGAAGTGGAATCCTCATTTCCAGAGTGCTTTACCGTCCCCAGGTGGAGGCACTCATGGAGGAGTCGGGGCTGCTGTACAGCCCAGGTTGTGCATACGGAAGTTCCTGATTCAAGCTAAGGGTGCAGTCCAGGTTGGAGCAGGAAATTGTTGGTTCTTCCTTGAGATGCGTATGAAGTCATGCACTGTTGCAGTAGGTGTGATCTACCTCATTCCTTCCATTGGAGTCTCTGGTGAGAATTCATCTCGGCTTCGTGCAGTTGCCGAGTTTGTCCGTGGGCTGTCTATCCCGTGGTTCCTGATGGGGGACTACAACATGTCTGCCGATTTCCTGGAGGATTCGGGTATCTTGGAGCTGATGGACGCTAGGGCCCTGGTTCCCAAAAACGTTGAGTTCACCTGTTCGGTTGGTGAGACCTTGATTGACTATGTTGTCTGTTCGAATCGGTTGTCTGGATATCTGCGAGTCTCCGCCGACCTCCTGTCCCCGTTCAAGACCCATGCGTGCCTGGACGTGCTGTTGGATCTTGAGGCTATGGTGGAACCCGTCTGTCTCCGTGTGAAGCCCCTGGAGATCCCTGAAGCGTATGGACCTGATAACCATTGGTTGAGTTACATGGCTGCCGCCGCTCCCAGTTTCCTGGAGGCCCCCTTGGTGATGCCCGAGGACCTCCACCAGGCGATGCCCGCTCATACTTTGGAAGGTTTGTCTCGGAGTCTTGGGATACAGTACTCTATCTGGTCTAGAGCAATGGAGCTCCGTGGTCTGTCTCGTGCATGTGCCATTGTCACCGACCCGCACCGTTACTTAGGCAGAGGTTGTATGCTGAAGCGTAAGGACTCGTCCCTGATGACCCGCAACGTGCAGGCGCAGAGTTTCAAGAACCCTGATTTGTCATATTGGTCTCTTGTTTCCAGTCGCCTGTATGAGTTGATGAAGTTGACTCGAAAAGATCCGTATTCTCAGGCCGCGATGCAGCACAGGCGCGTCTTGGCTGATTTGTCGTGCCACATTTTTTCTCACATTGAGCCTCTTGCGAGTTCTCAAGCTGCTGTGTCGTGGAAGGATTCCCTGAACCAACCACCCTACGTGTGTCATAGATTGGAAGAACTCGTTGAGGCTGCAGGTGTTGTGTGTACTCGCGCATGGTCTCTTGCACATGCCAAGGCCAGGGGCAGCATGCGCACTTGGTTGCAGTCATCCCTTCCCAGAGGTGCTAGCCCCGTCCACCGCTATTTGAAAGCTGAAGAGAAAGTTTGCGTTGAGTATTTCTTGACTCCTGAGGGTATCGTGGACACCCCTACCTTGATGATGAGCTTTCGGGAACGGAAGTGGAGTAAATGGTGGACCCCAAACTCTGAACAGCGTGTGTGTCTGGAGGCAGGCCTTCGTGAGCTTCGTTCGCAAGCATTGGTCGTTCTGCAAGATTTGGACCCGCTTGAAGTGCATGACATTGCTAAGGCCTGTACATGTTTCAAGCCACACACGTCGCTAGGCGTCGACATGCTGGCGCCACGCAGTTTGCTCTCCGCTCCCATCGACTCCCTCGAGGTGTTCACAGGTATCATGCGTCAAGTTGAGCAAACTTTGAGCTTTCCTCCTCAGTGCTATGTCTGCCTCATGACCATGCTGCCTAAGTCGATTTGTGATGAGCGTGCCATTGTCAAGTGCCCCAGTCTTTACCGAATCTACTGCAAAGCCCGCGGCTTTGATATCGATGATTGGAATAAAGAGCATCTGGATTTCTGGGACTCTGCTGTCAAAGGGTCCTCTGCTCTTAAGGCTGCTTTATTTCGTGAACTGGCCCATGAAGTGGCCCGTGCATGTGGGTTCGAATCTTGTGCGCTCCATTGGGACCTCGAGAAGTTCTTTGACTCCGTGAGCCCCTGCAAGCTCCTCCACTTTGCCACCAACCGTGGGTACCCTGGGCACCTCCTGTATTTGGGGCTCCTCATCCACACTGCTCCGAGGCTGTTGGAGGTTTCTGGCAACCTTTCTCGGGTTATTGAGGCTGGGGAGTCTATCCTGGCGGGTTGTAGTCAGAGTATGCCGTGGGTGAAGTGCTACTTGTATGGGGTACTGGAGAAGGCCCATAGCAGGGTTCCACAGGGCCTTGGTGATCTCCCACAGGTCCGTGTTCCCATTAGGTCTTATGTTGACGACATCACCCAGTACTTGCAGGGTACTCGAGAGTTTATTTGTCGTTATTTGCCGCCTGCGGCGGCGGCTTTCCAGCATGATATATCAGGTCTTGGCTGTGTGGTCAGCCCCAAGTCTCTTGCAGTGGCCTCGTCTGTGGAGTTGCAGCGACTCCTTCAAGAAGAGTTTAAGAAGCATGGAGTTTCCATCACTTTCTCGCCCAGTGTGAAAGACCTGGGCACAGTCACCTCAGCTGGCCGAAGGCGCACTGCGTGGAAAACATATGAGAGACGTGCTATCGCATTCCGACGTGGTCGTAAGCTGTCCTACCTTGCAAGGTTGTGTGGATCTTCGCGTAAGGTCTTCAAGCCTGGCATCCTCTCAGTGGGCTCTTGGGGGCATGCTATGTCAGGACTTCCACCTGGAGTATTGAAGCAGTTTAGAGGCTCCGCGGCTTCCTGTTCGGGATTCTGGTCGTCGGGGGCATGTACTACCAGCGTATTGCGAGTATTGCATGATACTAAGGATGACCCTGTCTATAGGCTACGTGTTGAACAACTTACCCTAATCTCTGAAGTGTGGTCATCCCTGTCTGAAGGTTTGCGCAGTGGAGCTCGAAAGGTCTGGTCTCAATTGCATGCGACAGTGGGCCGTGCTCGTGCGTCTGACCGTTGGCGGTTCGTTCGAGGACCCATCGCTGCCTTGTATGCTACTGTCTTGGACCTAGGATGGCAACCCTCCCATATCGATGAGTGGATAGTGGAAGGCAGAGCTCCCCTAAGAATGGATCGTATTGATTTTCGGTATCATGTCACCTCCTGTGTCCGAGAGAGTTGCTCTGCCGCAATTTGGTCTGCCGCTAGTCAGCATTGGTGTGGGCAAGGTCTCTCGTCTGGTGCTGACTTCTCTGTTTTTCGTTCCAAGCACAAGAAGCTGCTGGATGAAGGTGATTTCAAGAATGCTGCACTCTTGACCACCATTGTCGTTGGAGGATGCTGGCCTGAAAGTCGGCTACAAGACGCTGGCTACCGTACAACAGGCCGGTGCTTCCGATGTGGAGATGATATAGAAACTCCGTTGCATCGGGCTTGGCATTGCCCGTGCAATTCGTACCTACCTGACCCTGCCGTTGCTGCCAGTGAATATTTGGTTCCTGAGGCTCTTGGGGCTGACCCTCAGAGTGCCTTCTTCACTCGTGGGCTTCCTAGCTGGGACGCTACCTGTGGTCATCTGCCGTCCCCGAAGGAGCTCCTGTGGGCCTGGGGTCCCCTACGAGTCCAGCATCGTGTTCTTGGTGGTATTTGGGGCCTTGATGGCTCTGGAGGTGTATACGCCAAGGATAAGAGGCTACGACGTTGTGCTTGGTCTATTGTGTGTTTGGGTGATCCTGATGGGCTATCTTTGCAGTTATCTACGGTCCTCTGTGGTACCTTACCTACTCCTGAACAATCCAGTCCGAGGTCTGAGTTGTATGCCTTCCTGACGGTCCTTCTGCGAACGAGTGGTGATATTGTCTGTTATTCTGATTACTTGCCCCTGGTCAAAGGGGTCAGGCAGCCACGGGCTCAGGTGATGGCGAACAGCTCGATGCTCGATCTCTGGGCTCTGATCTGGAATGCGATCGACGATCGGGGCCCTGGTCAGGTCGAAGTCATCTGGACCAAGAGCCACGCCTCGGCCCAACAGAGGGCCCATTATTCAATCGGTGAGGTTGAGTATTTTTTGAACTTTTGTGCTGATTTCTTCGCGGGCTGGGCGGCCCAAAGGGCTGCCCCCACTGATGAGCAAGTTGAAACTACTAGGTTTGTTGATCGTATAACTAGTCACACTCTGGACCGCCTGCTGGCGGTCCATAAGGAGGTTGTTTCGCAGAACCCTCGGCGTGTCTCGGACAGGCTCGGACGCCCCCCCCCAAGGCCTGCACCCTTGCCGTCCTTTCTGGTGCGCAAAGGCCGCCTGAGGGCGGCGGGCCACGAGCCGACGCGCCGAGGGTCTTGCCTCCAGTGTCAGATTTGCTCGCGTAAGTTCTTGTTGAGGGGGGAGGTCCAAGACTTTTTCCCTGGCCCGTGTGCGGGGCCTTCCCACCTCTCCTCTGACCCTCTGGCCCACCCTTTGTACCCCAGGTGTGCCAGGAGTCATCGATTGCAAGTTTTGAGAGGAGTTCTTTACTGTTTGCATTGTGGCGCTCATGCGACGGTGAATGCGCAGAGTTTGTCTAAGCCCTGCAAGACGGACAGCCCCCCCTCCAAAGCAGGGAAAGAGGTTCTATCACGGCTGTCCAGGGGATTGCCCCCCAAGAGCGGAGGTAGTTTCCCGCATGTCTGATTTTGCGGGGGGCGCGGTGCGAGTGGGGACTGCCCGGCGTTGCGCCGTTAGTGACCCTCGCACCGTTGCTCCCCGCATGTCTGCTTTTGTTCCTGCGCCCAGGCTAGACCTGGTCTCCGCACGCCTCGTCAGTCAGTCAGCCCCTCCCACTCGTGTTGGTGGTGGTGGGAAACAAGGCCATTTTTGATGCAGGCTGAAACGCTGGCCCCTGAGGCCAGGTCGACAGCCCTAGGACGTCAGGGGGGGCCTACAGTGAGCGGCTTGAATAAGGAACACTTGCTTTTCAAAAGGGGCTCGGTCGTTCCTTAGGCTTGCTCGCGTGATCTGCAGTTCCTTGTGCGTTATTTGTTTTTTTTGATCGTTCCTTGTGCGTTATTCCTTGGGATGCAAAAGGGGCTCCGTTCCTCATTTATCGTTCCTTGGGTCGCGCCGATGACTGTATCCCCCTCCGCCACGCCCCTCGCCTCGCCCCAGGGCGTACCCTGAGATCCTGGCGACTCCACTTCCTCCTCCTCCTCCTCCTCCTCCTCCTCCTCCTCCTCCTCCTCCTCCTCCCCCTCCTCCTCCTCCTCCTTCTCCTCCTCCTCCTCCTCCTCCTCCTCCTCCTGTTGTTCGGGCCCGGCGTGCTCGCCCGGCGCCGGGGTCCCCAGGGCCCCCACAGCTCGAGCCGGCTTTTGAGAGACGACGCAGAGCGATGGGGTCTATAGCTCGGCATCGCTCGGGCGTGTGCGTCTTTTCCTCGGCGAGGACCATCGAGGAGCATCCCCCAACTCTGCAAAATCAGCGTTTCGCTCGAGACATCCTCAACACATTCTGAACAAACAAGCGTTTCGCTCGAGGCATCCTCAAACATAATTCCGCGGGGCCTTTGATCATTTGGCGAAAAACCACGCACGAAACCGAAAATAAAAACAGAGGGAGTGGGCGTCCGAGCGACGGCCAGACAGGGCTCTGGCCGACATGAGGCTTCCACTCTCGTCGAGGCGTCGGATCTCGGGGGAGGTGTGCCGAAGGTTCCACAGGAGGCCGGGGATGTCCGGCCGCCTGGCCGCCGCCTGGGTCCTCGCCCCTCGGCCCCTGAGCCTCCTCACCTCAGGAATGGAGACAGGCACGCAGACAGAATGCATCGTCGATTCCCCATAGAAGCAGGGAACACATGGGGAGCGGGGGGAAAATGAACACCGAGGAACCAGGGGGGACACAATCTATTATAGTATAAATATAAGTATATATATATATATATATATATATATATAAAGGGGGGGGAATCCCAGGATTTGTGTGTCTACTCGTGTGTGTGTGTGTGCGTGTGTGTGTGTGTGTGTGTGTGTGTGTGTGTCCCTGGGCCCCTTTTGTGATCGTTGTTTTATTCATTGTTTTGCCGATCGGCGCGGGCCCTCGACCCCCCCTCCCTCGCCCCCCCCCCCCCCCCTCGAGTGGATCTTGGCTGTTTTGTTTGGCGCCTGTTTCGAGCAGGCGGAGTCTCCCCCATAGGACGCAGAGGTCTCGAGCCAGACGCCCCCCCCTCCGCCCAATGTCGAAACGCCGAATAAGAAAACGCTCACTTTATCATCTTCCTCGCCGACCTTCGAGCCCTCGACCCTCGCGCGATCGAACATGCCGGGGAGGGGCCGCTGTTCTTCCCGGATACTCCGTGTCTGATGGCCCCGGCCCCCAGAGGCTCGCCGGAAGCAGGGCTCATTTCGATTCCCCCGATTCGATTCGATCCGATTCGATTTCGATGGATTCCGATTCCGATCCGATTCGATTTGGGATTCCGATTTGGGCTCCGATCTCACATTGGAGGCATTACTAGCCTGCCGATTTTCGCCGATTCGACTTTTCCCGACTTGGCTGCCGATTTCCGCCGATCCGATTCATGCCGATCGCCGATCCGACTTATCGATTCCATTTCGGGCTCTCCTGGCCAGAGGAAAGCGCCGGGATCGAAAGACTAAGTCCGCGGGACTCGAAGAGGAAACATCGGCACCGACATGAACTTGTGGCCCCCCCCCCGGCGGCGCCTCTAGCGCCGCCTCTTTCGCGCTCCGCGCGCAAGGGAGGGGGGTCCGACGCAGATCCAAGGAATCCGCGCGGAGCGCCGAAAGTTTTTGGCGCGTGTTCCTTTTCTAGGGATGTCTCTCATGAGCTGACAACTAGCAGCCGCACCCGTGCACCCCCTAGATTTGTGGAGGACGATCAATGGAGAGGAGGCATGTTGCCAAACAATTTCCAGATGTATAAAACATGTGTTAAACACGTTTTAAACATGTAAACCACATGCTTAACGCATGTTCAGAACATTTTTCCGACATCTTTAAAGCACATCTTAAATCCATGTCTAGGACAGTTAGGGCGTCCATTGTCGTGGCATCCACAACCCGAGATTTCTCGGGATGGACTTCCGCAGATGCTGTCGGTTTCGGTCCCAGGCCGGTTTCGGTTTCGGTCCCAGGCCTTTTCCATTAAGTGGAAGGGAGGTTTGTCCACCGCCGAAACTAGCAGCCGCACCCGTGCAGCCCCCAGATGTCTCGGGATGGACTTCCGCAGAGGCTGCGGGTGTGTGTGTGTGTGGCGTCGGGCGGGGGCCCCGCCTGGCAAGGGCCCCCCCTCGGGGCCCGACAGCTCGCACCCAGCGCCTCCGCCACCTTGCCCTTCCTTACTCTCAGGAGGGAAAAAACACAGACACAATTCATCGTCGATTTCCAAGAAAATGTGGGAAACTAAGGGAAGTGGGGTGGAAGACGAGAGCCCAGAAAATATAGAAAAATATGGGGCATCTTGTTATTTGTTTGTATATGTTTGTGTGCCCCAGGGCCCTTCCTTACTCCTCCTCCCTGTGCGCTTGAGCGCGTGCCGTTCTTCCATCGCTTTCTGCGAGGGGGCCCCGACCCAGGCCCCCGACGTCGTGACTTTGTGACAGCTAACAGGGGATGCGTCGACCCCTATCCCAGGCTCCGTGAGGTTTTCGAGAGGATCAACAATTTGGGGCCCAACCCTGGGATATACGAGGGGGGGGCGTCCATCCTCGACAGGGGTGCGTCCGAATAGCCCCCTCGGGATGTATCCCAAGATTCCTCCCCTTTTCTGAGCGACCAAACTTTTCTGGCGGAAGTCGGGGATTGGGGGAGAGAAATCGCCTGCGAACAGCGTCGACCCCAGTGGTCTCGACCAGCGCTGGACCTAAACGGTGTTTTGGAGACTTCGTGGGCCGTTTTCGTTTCGACTTCGTTTTGCAGTAGAGGTGGACTGAAGACAAAACGAGGAAACACCAAACATAAGACGAAAACTAAAAGCACCATTTAGATTCAGCCCTGGTCTCGACCCCTTCCCCGGGGCCGGTTTTCCATCCTGAGTCGGTTTTTGGGACTGTCCCGAGGACCGGCAAGGGCCCCCGGAGGCCGAAAGTAGCGAAACACCTCCCGCCGTGATCTTTTCGCAACGCGAGGGCGTCTGGGGAGGCCTCCCCCACAGACTAGAATGCTCGTAGAGCTATGAACCTAACCACAGGAAGCTTTTCAGAACCACCCCCCCCACCCCTCATCCGGTGAAAGTATAACGCATCCGGCAGCGTGTCAGCGTTACCTCGGCACCGGAGGAGCCCGCAGAGAGCACTCGGGGCCAAGTTAAGCCTTGCTGAGCCCTGCTAGCTCCCGCTGAGCCCTGCTGCGCAATGAGTTGCCAGGCTCGCCCCCTGCTGGCCCTGCTGAGCCCATGCCAAGCCTTGCTAGCCCCTGCGGAGCGCTGCTGAGCGCTGGGGGTGCTTAGCATCTCTTATGAGCCTCGGATCCTTGGGATTCCCCAGGCAATCCTGTGCTGGTGCGTAACATGTCCTAGGATATGCGAAGCGTATCCAAAGGCACCCCCAAAGATTTCTTCTTGCGCGTCGCGCGGCGCGCGACGCGCCACGGAATGTATGTTTTGATTTGTGCGAGGTGCTAAAGATATCGCTCAGCGAACACGGCCCCCTTGACATTTTTAATCCTGGTGCGGTGCTAACGATAACCCCGGGGGGGTTCTTAAAGGCTTTCTCGGGTTACTCTAACATCTCAGCGTGCATCCGACGAGAAAATGCCGAGGAAGAGAAAACAGCATACTCATAAACTTTTGGCGGTCCGCGCGGATTTCTTGGATCCACGCTGGGCCCCCCAAAGCGGGGCGTCTGGCGCTGCCCCTGGCGTGCTCCGCGCGCCAGGGAGGGGGTCCAGCGCGGATCCAAGCAATCCGCACGGAACGCCAATAGTCTATGTCGATGCCGCGTGTTCTTCTTCTATGTGTAGTCGATCCTCGGCTCGAGCTGTTTTTGTTCACCCGTCTCTGCGAAGATCCTGACACGCTGGACACCCCACAGGTGTGCGACGGACTGGCCGCCCCCGCGAGCTCTGGCAACATCTTGCTCCTTCTTTCCGCGAGGCTGGCGAGCCCGACGCCTCCTTGGAGGCACGGGCGCGGCCCCCCCCCCCTCCCGCAGCGCTTCTTGCACCCTGCATCCTGCATTCTGCATCTCAGGTTGAGTCGGGCCTGTCATTCCACAGGAGGAGGAATCGTAGAAAAATAGGCCGGGGACTCTTTTTTTAGACTATGTGCGTGTTATTTGTATTTTTCCGACTATGTCTGCTTTTCCTCCAAATCCGCCTGTAGCGGACATGCCCGATGTAGATCTCGGGTAGTGCATCGACGACAGAAGTCATTCACCCCAATTCTTGCTCCTTTTCCCTCTCCGTCGAGCCCCAGAAAAAAAAAACCAACCACACCGTTCTTCTAGATAGGGCGACGAGATCTATGCATATCCACTGCTCCTGGCCAGGCCCATCCTGGGCCCAGGAGCGGTGTATATGCCTCCCTGGCCAGGCCAGGAGGGCGTATACACCGCTCCTGGGCCCAGGATTGGCCTGGCCGGGAGCAGTGGATATGCATAGATCTCGTCGCCCTATCTTCTAGATTCGACGAGGACCCCACTTCTGGGGTAAGCCAGTCCTGTAGTCGATCCCCTGCTCGAGCACCAGTCTGTGCCACTGGGCCTCGAGGCCTCCCCCCTGGCGCCCCCCCGAGAGGCGCGCCGCCCTCGTCTCCTCCTCCTCCTCCTCCTCCTCCTCCTCCTCCTCCTCCTCTCCTCCTCCCCCTGGCTCCTGGCTCCTCCTCCTCCTCCTCCTCCTGGCTCCTGGCTCCTCTCCCTCCTCCTCCTCCTCCTCCTCCTCCTCCTCCTCCTCCCTCCTCCTCCTCCTCCTGCTCCTCCTCCTCCTCCTGGCTCCTCCTCCTCCTCCTCCTCCTCCTCCTCCCTCCTCCTCCTCCTCCTCCTCCTCCTCCCCCTTCGAGAGGGCCGGCGCGGCCGCCCGGCCCGCCCGCCCCGCCCGCCAGGAGGCCGCGCGGGCGGCGTCGGAGGCCCTCGTCGCGGCGGGCGTGCCCCGGGCGCAGCTGGGCGGCTGGGCCGCGCCGCCCGTGTGCCTGGTGGGCAGGGGCGGCGATGCAGGAGGAGGAGGAGGAGGAGGAGGAGGAGGAGGAGGAGGAGGAGGAGGAGGAGGAGGAGGAGGAGGAGGAGGAGGAGGAGGGAGGTGGAGGAGGAGGAGGAGGGAGCGGGCAGCGATAGCTTGGCTCGAAGTAGACAAACGGCATCAGCACAAACTTTTGGCGCTCCGCGCGGATTTCCTGGATCCACGCTGGGGCCCCCCCTTGGATCCGAGCTGAGGCGGCGATGCAGTTGAGGCCCATGCCAAGAAGCACCCTGCTTGCCTCCAGGGTGCCTTGGGTGTCTTTCCCCCCCCCCACCCCCCTATGTTTGGCTATTGATGATTATTGTGTGGGAGCATTGTTTTGTTTTCGGCATGGATCCGCCTGTAGGAGGACAGGCCCGACCTAGCGATAGCTTGGCTCGAAGAAGGAAAAACGACATCAGTATAAACTTTTGATGCTCCGCGCGGATTTCCTGGATCCGCGCTGGGGCCCCCCTGGCGGCGCCTCCGGCGCCGCCCCTGGTGCGCTCCGCGCGGAGCGCCAGAAGATTATGCTGATGCCGTTCCTTTTCTACATGTAGTCGATCCTCTCGATCCTCTTCTCGAGCTGTTCTCTCACCCGTCTCGCGCGAAGCTCCAACATATTATGCTTGTGCCGTTTTCCTGGCATCGCTCGGACATGTGCATTTTTCCTACGGCGAGGACCATCGAGGAGCATCCTTGATCATTTCGCGAAAAAACACGCGCGACACCTAACAAAACACAGGAAATGGACGCCCGAGCGATGGCCAGTTTTGCGTTCCTCCCATCGGCATCGCGCGGACGTGCGCATCTGCTCTCGGGAGGGGCAGGAGCGCACACGGGGGCACCGGGAGTCGCCGTTTCCAAGGAAGAGGTATGGGGGAGCACCTTGGATGTGTGTGTGGGGGGGGGCTGTGGAGGACGATCAATGGAGAGGAAGCATGTTGCCGAATATTTTCCAGATGTCTAGAACACGTGTTTAACATGTGTTAAACATGTTTCAAACATGGTTAGAACATGTTTCCAACGGGTTAAACACATTTTGAATTCAATGATAGGACTGCTGGGGTGTCCACTGTCGTGGCATCCACAAGTGCGGGGGAAGACGATGCTCCAGGGAGTACGGAAACATACTGGGACTCCTGGGATTTGTGCTCACTTATTTCTGTGTCCCCTCGCCCCCTCCTTTTCGGCGAGGGGCATCCCGGATCCTCTTACGGAACCACAAACAGACGCGCGACACCGACGGAGGCGCCGGGAAAGGGCGCTGGAGCGATGGCAAGACAGGGGGTAATGGGATAGTCAGAAGCCAGGCGAAGGCTGGCACACCTCCTCCCCCTCCTCCTCCTCCTCCTCCTCCTCCTCCTCAGACGCCGCGGTGCCCGAGCCTCCGCCCCGTCTGAAATAATTCGCCCAGGACAGGGCGTGCTGGCAAGAGCGGCCAGCTGTGCACCGCGGGTCCAGCGACTCCGACCGTGCGCGCCCTCCCGCGCGCGCGCCCATGGTATCAGATTTCTCTCCTGGGTGGATCAGATTATTGCTTTATTTATGGGTAGTGGTCTCAGATATGTATCGCAGACCCCGCTGTATCCAGGACAACATGCAGGCGATAGGGGCCACTAGCTCCGCAGATGAGATTATCGAAGAGCTCGGCTCGGCGGACATCATCGGCCTCATGGGGACCAAACAACAGAGGAGGCGGGCGAGTGTTCAGGGTGGGCAAGATGTAGTTCAGAATGTTTCTCTTATGGATGGGAATTTCCACACGGTGCTCCTTCAGGGTGACACAGGCTGGATTCTACCTCCTCGGGGTGACGATGTAGGATGGTGCTGCCCAGAGAAAGAGACACCTCAAGGGAGCTGGATGAGAAAAACACTTAATCGGCATAACATGGCTATAGAGAACACGCACAATGTATGCTTTGGCACGTACTATTCACAACAACGTATCGGCACGCGCAATGGTTACAAGGCTATTTCTTTCGCTGCATTACATAGAGTTCAGAAGTGTGAAAGTCGGCTGTATTCAGGTTTTCGGTTCAAACTCACGAAGGGGGACACGCATAACGTCGATCATTTCCCTCTTGACGTCGATGTGGAGTTGAACAATCCTGCTGAGAATTAGACGTTGTCTTCTACTCCAAGGGCTAAGTGGAACACTGATCTCCTGATTCGTGTGTGGATGAAGGATACTCCTGAGCTTCATCGCTTTGTCCAGCATCTACTAGATTGGTCATTGTCGGCTGAAAGTGGTCGTGAGGTGAAGTCTCTGATGCAGAAGGGCAGGGTCGAGGATACCTGGCATAAGTACAATCGGGCCTTACTCGACGCGGGCCAGCAGGTATTCAGCAGTACAGATCTGTGGCGGAAATGGCCAGACCAAGACGACTCACAAGCAGCACGAGCACGGACAGATGCACTTCGAGCGCAACGCAGACTGCACACCGGCACAAAGGCAGCACAAGCGCAACTAAAACGTCGGCGCGCAGTTCCAGCAAGGGCGGCTCCCTCAGAAGTTTGGCGGCTCGCATTACTCTTTCCGAAGTGGGCGGAAGACCATGATCTTGACACGGTGGGGTCCGAGGAGTTCCGATGTCTCGCTTCTTGCATTCTGACTGATGTACGAGTGGCTAAGCATACTCTGCAGATTTGGCATCCTAGCAGTGGCGTGCGGATTGGCAAGAATCACGGTAAAGCTAAATGTGCAGGTGAACGGGTCATCCATCTTATGAGCCCGAGTGGAAGAGCTTACATTGCAGGTCTGTGGTACCGCCATGATGCGAATCGACCTCCAAAGACTGTTGGTTTTGCTGAACACCGACGTCGAGAGCAAGCAGTACTACAAGTACGTATCCCGCAGGATTGGTGTCGTCGTGCCCAGTTACCGTGGTTCAATGTTTTCTTTGATCAAGCGAATGGCCAAACATCACGCCCAGCTGAAGAACGAGATCTGGAGTTGGATTCAGTTATGGTGCCAGATGTGCACGACGCTGGAGACGGACGCGACCATTCCCGAAGCGCAGAAGCCGTTGTCGGTGCAACACGTCCAGAATGTCAAAGACATGAAGGTGTCGTACCCGCACGTGCACGCGGGTTTCACGAAGAAATGTTATTGCCAGAAAGAATGGAAGAAGGATTGGTGTCGACTCGAGCTCATGGTCCCGCCGCAGCTGCAGTCGACGGTGGACGAGTTGGTCAAGATCATCGGCCAGCTGCCCGAGGTGGAGTGGAAGGTGGGCGGCCCCGCGCGTGGCCCGCGCGCCCGAACGATCGTCGAGTGTCACGTCGAAATGGGGGAGCTCAAACAGCAGGAGTGAGCCCGTCTGAGAGCAGTGAGCGTGCGCTCGAGAGGACCCTCTGGGAAAGCCAGGGGGTCCTGAGTGAGCCCATCAGTAGATCTGTAAACCCAGAGAGTTTCCAGAGCCCTGGAGTCCTTGAGTTTGGTTTCTGTCTTTCCTTTTCCTCCTCTTTGTTCCTTGGGATCCCTCGTCCAGGACCGACTCTGAAAATCTCCAATGGCTCCTGGAGTATTTGGAATAGTCTGATGTTTCTAACACTGAAGGCAGTGAGTACAGAGCGTCAGGCGACCCATCGTGAGCTAGTCAGTTTTGTGTTTCTTTTCCTGAGGGGCTGGGCCCCCTTCGTGAGGAAAATCATGCGGGGTGCGTTCGACTCACGCCTCCTCGGGGTCCTCCTGATGCCCCAATAGGAGGTTCAGTCATATGCGCCAGTGCTCTGATGAGTGTGCGCTGGAGCGGCGGTCAGTTGATCGCTCCCTGGCCCACAAGCGGCACACGGCCGCAGACAGCGCGAGCCAGGGGTCAGCATGGCAATCTGAGTTCGTCATGACGCTGATGACCCACAGGCTCCCCAGGCTGGTCCCACCACCAGCTCCTCCTCCTCCTCCTCCTCCTCCCCCTCCTTCCTCCCCCTCCTCCTCCTCCTCCCTCCTCCTCCTCCTCCTCCTCCTCCTCCTCCTCCTCCTCCTCCCTCCTCCTCCTCCCCCCCTCCTCCTCCCCCTCCTCCTCCTCCTCCTCCTCCTCCTCTTCCTCCTCTTCCAGCTCCTGCTCCTCCTTCTCAGCGTGGCTGGTGAGACGGAGAAGCAGCCCGTTCCCTACTCAGTGCGCTGAGAGTTGTCCCGGGACCCGTATTTTTCCTTCCAGGATTCCAACATCCGGGGGGGATGCATCGACCCCCAATTCGGGGGCGGAAAAGAGGGGGGTGATGACTAGGGGGGGTGGATATCATGGCGCGGGCCACGATTTTTCCTCAGATTTCATGGCGCCTCTTCTTATTTCTTTACGTCCCTGGCATCCCGCTGGGCCGCGCACGTGCCGCCGGCCATGATTTGCACCCCCCCCTCTTGGACCCCCCCCTCTTGGCCGCTCCCGGAACATAGGGAGGGGATGCATCGACACCCAATCGCCCATCCATCGCCCAATCGCCTCCCCCCCCACCGCCACTCGTTGTCTCCCAGGTGGGCATGCTGCGCCGGGCGCTCTTCGGGCGCCTGTTCGCCAAGAAGGCCCGGCGGCGCCCAGTAGCTCAGAGCAAGACGAGGTGCCCTCATACCGCTGCCTTCCTCTCGTGTTACCGTGTCGAGGCCCCCTGGGAGGCCCTCGAAGTTCGGTGCAAAGCGCACCCCACGAGAGGGCCGTGGAGCAGCGGTATCGGTGCCTTCGGGATTCCGCAGGGGCGTCCAAGAGGGGGGCGAATTTTTTTGGGGGACTGGGTAGCACGGTTGGGGCCTCGCTACCTCCCCAGAGTTCGCGGCCCCTCTTCTTATTTCAATGCGTTGATTGGCTCCCGAGTGGTCCGCGCACGTGCCTCGGGCCATGATCTTCGAAACCTCCCTCTTGGACGCCCCCCTCATGTTCGCCCCAAATTCGAGGATCAAGTTTTTGGGGGAGTTGGCGGCCATCGGGGAGACTTCACTGTAGAGGAACATTCAATGGCATGAACATCATTTCTCAGAGGAGCGCGCGGATCTGTTGGATCGGCGCTGGATGCCCCTTTCCTGGGGCGCGGAGCGCGCCAGGGGCGGCGCCGGAGGCGTCACCAGGGGAGCCCAGCGCCGATCCAAGAACTCCCCGCGGACCTCCGAGCATTCATGCTTCTGCAGCTTCTGCTTCTCCTATCCTCTTCGCCATGGCTGGATTTTCCTCGACGTTCCGGCCCAGAATCGGGAGGGGAAGCGACACGCAGACACAATGCATCGCCGAATCCCAGGAAAAGATGGGATAACGTATGGGAAGTGTGGGGGGGGGGAAGAGGAAAACCCTGCACACGCAGACAAATCCGAGGAGTCTTGGGACAGGTGTGTCTATTTGGTTCCGCGTCTGTCTATTTCTGTGTGTGTGTGGGGATCATGGAATTCGTGTGTGTGTGTGTGTGTCTATTTCTTTGCGTCGGGGGGCCTGCTCGCCAGGAAGGCTCGGCGGCGCGCGGAGCCCTTGGCCATGTGCGCGGCTCTCGCCCTCCTCTCGTCTCCTCGGTTCTCCCTCCGCCCCCGCCTCGCCGTCCTCCTCCCGCTGTTCCCCCTCGTCCTCGCCATCTCTCCTCGTCCTGCCTGCGCTCTCCTTTCCCTCGTGCTTCTCCCACTCCGCACACCCGTCATATGCACACGTGTATGCATACCTACATTCATGCATGCATGCATACATGCATACACACATTCATCCATGCATACACACATACATACATACATACATGCACACACATACCTGAACACATAAATGCAACATGCATACATGCACACAAACATACGTACATACATCCATACACGCATACACACATAATTACACACATACACGCATACATGCACACAACATACGTACATACACACATACAAGCATACACATGGATACATACATGCATGCATGCATACACACATACACACATACATGCATCCATACAGCCATACATCCATCCATACATACATCCAGCCATCCATACATATAAACATCCATACACACATATATACCTGTGCACATATGTACAAACGTACCTATAGGCATACATACATGCATATACACATGCATGCACACATACATACATGCATGCATACATGCATACACACATACGTACATGCACGCACACACACATACACACATGCATGCACACGCCATACCTATACACATACATACACATATGCATACATACATACATACATGCATGCACACACACACATACATGCATAAATCCATACATACATACATCCATACATACATACATACACACATACATACATACACACATACATACATATACACGTACATACATACACACATACACACGCATACATCCATATTTACATACATACATACATACATACATGCATGCATGCATGCATGCATGCATGCATACATACATCCATCCATCCATACATACATACATACACACATACACACATACATACATACATCCATGCACACACACATACATACATACATACATACATACACACATACATACGCACACACATACATACATTCATGCATACATACATACATACACACATACATACATGCATCCATCCATCCATCCATACATACATACATACGTACATACATACATACACACATGCATACACATACATGCATGCACATACATACATACACACCTACACACATACGTACATGCCTGCATGCATACATGCAGCCATTCGCATACATACACAAGCACACATGCCCACTCACATACACATGCATACATACATATACACATACATGCACACGTACATGCATACATTCATACGCGCCTACATACATGCATACATACATGCATGCAAACATACGCACAAACATACACACATACATACATACGTCCATACATACTTATGAACAAACAAGAGAGAGAGAGAGAGAGAGAGAGAGAGAGAGAAACAGAGAGAGAGAGAGAGACAAAAAAAAGCGAGAGTCGTATCTGTATACACGTAAACGCACACATATACAGTTGTACATGCACACGCAAGAACACATGCCGACAACACGCCTCCTGGGCCTTCTCGGGGAGGCGGTTGGCCTGTCTGACGCCTGCGGAGGCCCTCTTGGGGGGCCTCTCTGGGCACTCTTCGGAGCCTCTCGTGCGATCGGGTCCTGTTGGGCCGACTCGGGACCCTGTGTGGGGCCTCATGTGCTGTCTTGGAGCTATATTGGAAGCCCCTTGGGCCGTCTTGGGCGGTCGGAAGCCCACGTAGGCGAGAACCTCGAAGTCTTTGAGCACCTGAAGAACATCCATGGCTTTGGCCTCCTCGGGCTCTCCTCTTTGAGACCTCTCGAGCCTTCTTGCGGACCTCTCGGGCCTTCTTGAGACTTTCTGGAGAGCCTCTCGAGCCGTCTTGTGTCATCTGGTGCCGTTTTTGTGTCGTCCTTGGCTGTCTCAGAAACTGTCCTGGAGGCTATCTGGGCCGTTTGGGGGCCGGAAAGTGCGCCAGGGGGCAATTTCTGAGCGGGTGATTGCGAAGGCCTTACGGCCGGTGCCTCCGATCCTGAAGACGGCGACGACGAGGACAACGAAGATGTTGAGCAGCAGGACGACGAGGAGGATGCGGAGCAGGAGGAGTAGGAGGGGCAGGGGCGGGTTGAGCATGGCGAGCATGAGGATGAGGAGGAAGGGAAAACAAAGGAGAGGGGAAACATGATGACGATGATATTGATTAGGATGGGTGGCGACGACAGTGAAGATGCTGATGCTGATGATGCTGCTGATGATGATGATCATGATGATGGTGATTATTATGATGCTGTTGATGCTGATGCTGACGACGATGACGACGACAATGATGATGATGATGATGATGATGATGACGATGCTGACGATGATGATGATGATGATGATGATGGTGATGATGGTGATGATGATGATGATGACGATGATGATGATGCTGATGCTGATGATGATGATTGATGATGATGATGATGATGATGATGAGGATGATGATGATGATGATGATGATGATGAT
>CAUYUJ010019162.1:75000-77500 GCA_963575745.1 Prorocentrum cordatum
GAGGGCTCGCCGACCGCCTTTTGGCCAGCCAGGTGAAGGGCGGAGTCGGCGAGTATGAGTGCTACGTCCTGGACACGCTGCGGCACTTCGTCGCCGCTTGAGGCGGGAAGAGGAGGAGGCAGCCCTTCGCTCGCCGCCACGCCAAGGACGGCGAGGACGTGAAGGACGAGCTGGACGTGATGACATCCGTGTCGCAGCCCGCGCGCTGCGTCTTCACGGGCGATCCGTTGATGGAGCTTGTCGTCGAGGGCGTCGGCGGCAAGACGGGCGTCGTGCCGCTGGCCGTGGACTGCGTCGTCGTCGCCGCGCGGCGCGGCAGCAAGCTGGAGAGCAGTGACGGGCAGCAGGACGGCGACCACAGCGGGCTCTTGCGTGGCGAGGGGGAAGGCCACTGCGACGGTGAGAGCAAGCTGGAGGGCGTCGACGCGACGACGGACGATCGCTACCGCCAGCCCCTGCGCGGCGAGGGGGTAGGCCACGGCGAGGGCGAGAGCAAGCCGGAGGGCATCGACGTGCCGATGGACGCCGGCCACGGCGAACCCCTACGTGGCGAGGGGGTAGGCCACGGCGAGTGCGAGGTCGAGCATGAGGGCATCGACGTGATTAAGGGCGTCGACCACGGTGGGCCCCTGCGTGGCGAGGGAGTCGGTCACTGCAGGTGCGAGGGCGAGCTCGGGGGCATCGAGGTGCTGAAGGACGCCGACCACGGCAAGCTGGATGGTAGCGGTGTGCTGAAGGACGTCGGCTACGTCGGACCCCTGCGTGGCGGGGGGGTGGGCCACGGCAAGTGCGAGGTCGACCATGAGGGCATCGACGTGATGAAGGACGCCAGCCACTGTGGACCCCTGCGTGGCGAGGGGGTCGGCCACTGCGAGTGCGAGGGCAAGCTGGAGGGCAGCGACGTGCTGCAGGAGGTCGACCACGGTAGGCCCCTTCGCGACGATGGTGTAGGCCACGGCGCGTGCGAGGTCAAGCTGGAGGACTTCGGCGTGATGAAGTGCAAGCTGGCGGGCGTCGGCAAAAAAAGGGCAGGCCGAGGAAGAAGGGCAAGGCCGCGCAGGCGACGGAAAGCGCCGCAGGGCTGCCCGCCGCGGACGACGTCGCTGAACGGGCCAGGCAGGAACTCAGCCTGGGCTCCGCCGAGTGCCGCGCGCTGGAGGCCCAGCTCGCCAGTTGCCCGCGCCGACCTCGCCATCGAGGAGATCGAGGTGCGCGCGGCGGCTGTGGAGCTGGCGGTGGCGGGCGGGGCCTGGGGCGAGCCCCCCCGCCTGAGGCCGCTGGCCTCCCCGTGCCTCTGGCGCAAGGGTGGGGCGTGGCTGCTCGGCCGTCACCCTTCCGCTTCGCTCTTACTCTTGCACTTGCTCCTCTTCCTCCTCCTCCTCCTCCTCCTCCTCCTCCTCCTCCTCCTCCCCCTCCTCCTTGGGATTGGGTCGCGCGGGCGGGGCAGCCCTCCGGAGGGGCAGGGGCGGCGGATTTCCAGTGGCGTTGGACAACGGCGATTTCCCGCGCGATTTGCCGCCAGGAGCAGGGGGAGGCAGGGTCGGACGGGGTTCGGTCGAGGATACATCCGTTCCATCGCGTTCTGGGACGCTTTCAGAGCGTTTGGGAACGGTGTGAAGAGGCCGCGGGGCCCGGGACATCCTCCAGAGCCGCCAGATTTCAGAGACTCTGGATGCGCGCAGAACGAGGGGTTGACACCGACACCAATATCGGCGGCGTGCCTCCACCGAAGGAATTCGATCCCGATCTCGGTGAAGGTGGTGATATTACGGCTACATGGTGGCCGAAGTATTACTGCCATCGCTGGAATCTACGATTCTCTTCCCCCTGTGGAGGCAATCTTTGGCGTTGGTCCCCTTCGCCCGATCTGATCCTCGTCCTGGCCTCGTCTTCCGTTAGGGGGAGTGCAGTGGCAAGGGGCGGTCCGAGCATCTAGGGCCTCCCGCGCAGGCTGGCCTGAAGAGCTGAGGGCGGCAGGCCCGGGGCGTGTCGTGGCGTTCAGAAGCATCCGGGGGCTGGGGAGGCTTTCGCGGCGAAGCGGGCCTCGTCGGCGTTGCCAGGAGAAAGGTGGATGAGGAGGATCGAGGACGATCGGGAAGGAGGGGAAGGAGGAGGAGAAAGAGGATGGTAATGGTGATGGTGATGATGATGATGATGCTAATGCTGAAGATAATTATGATGACGGGGCTGAAGATGGTGATGATGAGGCTGTTGAGGATGAAATTGAGGATAAAGCGAGCAATGATTCTTATGCCGGTCATGACGATGGTGATGATGATGGTGGTGGTGTAAATGATGTTGCATGGTGATGGTGGCGATGGTGGTGATGATGGGGACGGTGGTGGTAATGAGGATGAGGAGGAGGAGGACGAAGGAGAGGAGGAAAGGGACCGATAAGAGGAGGAGGATAACGAGGAGGATGAAGAAGGGGGAGCAGTAGGATGAGGACGAGGGGAGGAGATGCAGGAGGAGGAACACCCAGCATGAGCAGGTATATTGG
>CAUYUJ010019162.1:83618-103618 GCA_963575745.1 Prorocentrum cordatum
ACAGGCTGAGGCTGAGACTGAGGCTGAGGCTGAGGATGATGCCGAGGCAGGCCGAAGCTGAGACAAGGTGAGGCTGAATGGGGGCGGGGGAAGGGGGAGAGGGGGGGGAGGAGGGGAGGCTGAGGCAGGCTGAGGCCGAGGCAGGCTGAGGCCGAGGCAGGCTGAGGCTGAGGCTGAGGCAAGCCGAGGCAGGCTGAGGCAATCCTTAGGAATCCTGAGGGTGCCCTAGGAATCCTTAGGAATGCATAGGAATTCCTAGGAATCAGGATTCCTAATGATTCCTAAGGATGCCTTAGGAATCCCTAGGAATCCTTAGGATTCCATTGGATCCTAAGGCCGTTGCCACTGCGACTGTCATTGCGAATGCGACTGCGACTGCGAGAACATCAGACTTCTACAACTGCCCGAGCTGAGGCGAGCTGAGGCCGAGGCAGGCTGAGGCCGAGGCAGGCTGAGGCTGAGGGAGGAGAAGGAGGCAGACCGGGAGGACGAGGGGAGTGGGAGGAGGAGGAGGAGGATGAGGAGGAGAGGAGGAGGAGGAGGATGAGGAGGAGGAGGAGGAGGAGAGGGATGATGATGCTGCTGCTGATGATGATGGTGATGATGATGATGTTGCTGATGATGATGATGCTGATGATGATGCTGATGATGATGATGATGATGATGAGTGTGATGATGATGCTGCTGATGATGATGCTGCTGATGATGATGGTGATGATGATGAGGATGGTGATGATGATGATGCTGCTGGTGATGATGATGCTGCTGATGATGATGCTGATGCTAATAATGATGATGCTGCTGATGATGATGCTGCTGATGATGATGATGATGATGCAGATGATGATGGTGGTGATGATGATGCTGCTGATGATGACGATGATGATGCTGCTGATGATGATGATGATGATGATGATGATGATGGTAATGATGATGATGATGATGATGATGCTGATGATGCTGATGATGCTGATGATGATGATGCTGCTGCTGATGATGATGATGATGAAGATGATGATGATGATGATGATGATGATGATGATGATGATGATGATGATGATGATGATGATGATGATGATGCTGATAATGATGCTGATGCTGATGATGATGATGATGATGATGATGATGATGATGATGATGATGGTGGTGGTGGTGGTGGTGGTGGTGGTGGTGGTGGTGGTGAGGAGGAGGAGGAGGAGGAGGAGGAGGAGGAGGAGGAGGAGGAGGAGTCAGGGGGGGGACGTAGCGCTCGCCCAGCCAGTGGGCGCCAAGGACTCCCCCGTGCGGCTCCTCAACGAGTGGCGGTTCGGCAGGGAGCCCACGGCCGACGCCCTGCTGGCGCCGCTGCTGCAGATCGTGCGGAGCGCCGGCAGAGAGGGTGGTGAGGCGTGACGTGGGATTCGACTGCGTGGAGTCGACTGCGCCGACAGTCGCTTGGCATCGCTCGGACGTGTGCACTCACTCTCGGCGGGGCTTAGTAAGGAGCATCTTGGATCATCCTGCGGCAGAACCACGCACGGAACCGGACAAAAATGCACAGGGAATGGACGTCCGAGCGATGGCCAGGTCGCGCGGAAGTGGCCTGCCCTGGCGGCCCGCGTGAGCCACCCGCGTCCGGTCGGGAGTGTTGCCGGAGGTGCCCTGGGCCAGAGCTGCTGCTCCCAGGAGTGCCAGAGGAGTCCCCGGCCTCCAGAGGGCACCCCTCACGAGGGCCAGAGGTGCTCCCAGGAGTTCCCCGAGGAGCCCCCGGCCTCCCGGGGTGCTCCCAGGCGGTCCGAGGAGCCCCCCGGCCTCCGCAGGGCACCCCTCACGAGGACCAGAGGCACCTTGGGGGGCTCAGACGTTGAGCTTACCAGTTTGAAGCATACACCTTAGGCGATGCTTAAGAAAACTTAAGTTTTCGGCCAGAGTCTCGATTATTCTTAACGTTTCAATGTAAATCCTAAGATTTTGATAGAAATGTTGGGTTTTTATTCAAGTTCTGAGACCATGAATTTCTTAACCCATGATTTCTTAACCATTTCGCGTGGTGTATCCCTATCCCTATGTTTGACATCACCTCACCTCGGTGCCGATCTTAAGGGTTCCCTCAGTTTCTGAGGGCCTGTCCCTAAGATTGTCCCCGCTTTTTGCTCGCCCATCTTAGGGATATGGATACGTTCGAGGCTGGTTATGAGCGACAATCCGGGGGCACCTTGGGCCAGGGGCACCTTTGGCAACATGCGAAGGATGGCGGGCACAGTGATCAAGAAAGGGGGACAGCAGTCGGAGGAGGAGGAGGAGGATGGTAGGAGGAGGCACTGGAGGAGGAAGAGGAGGCACTGGAGGAGGAGGAGGAGGAGGAGGAGGAGGAGGAGGAGGATTCGAAGGAGAACGAGCCTCATACACATAACCAAACTTTCCAAGCTCCCTGCGGATTTTTCAGGTCGGCGCCTGGGCCCCCCTGGGTGCACCTCCAGCGCCGCCCCTGGAGCGCTTCCCTAGCCAGAGAGGGGGGTGCACACCTTAGGCGATGCTTAAGAAAACTTAAGTTTTCGGCCAGAGTCTCGACTATTCTTAACGTTTCAATGTAAATCTTAAGATTTAATAGAAATGTTGGGTTAGATTTCAAGTTCTGAGACTATGAATTTCTTAACCCATGATTTCTTAAGCATTTCGCAGGGTGCAGCGCAGATCCAAGAACGCCGCGAAGGTCTCACGCCCGAGATATCCCCACCAGTCCGTTCAGCAGCGTTCCCCAGGGAGCCGACGGGAAACGGAAGGAAGAGACACATTTAGTCAAACAAAGCTGGCAACCAGGAGGAACATTTGCTCCAGATTTCGTAATGAAGGGAGGGGGGTCTCATTTCGGGGGGGTCTCTTCCAAGCTATCTTGGAGGGCCTGGGGGGGTCTGGGGACGATGTTTTGGAGGGTTCTCCCACGGGGGGGGGTCTGAAATGGCTTGTCTTGGAGGGTCCAGACCCTCTCCCTTTTATTACGAAATCTGGAGTAGTCAAATAAAGCGGGCAACCAGGATGAACATTTAGATCTTTGGGTGCGAGAAGGTGGCCCCGGAGGGCCTCTTCGGGCCATCCCTGGTGCAGGCGGGGGGCCGAGGGGGGAGGAAGAGGAGGAGGAGGAGGAGGAGGGGAGGAGGAGGAGAAGGTGAAGGAGGAGGAGGAGGTGAAGGAGGGGAGGAGGAGGTGTGGAGGAGGAGGATGAGGAGGAGAGGAGTCGGAGGAGGAGGAGGGGAGGAGGAGGAGGAGGAGAGGAGGAGGAGGAGGAGGAGGTGGAAGAAGCAGCCCGCCTCGTGGGGCCATTGTGGGACGCTCCTGGGCTCTCTTGGGGCCGTCTCGGTGCCGTCTTGGGACCCTCTTGGGGCTCCCCTGAGGGTCCCTTGGCCATCGATCAAAGGAGGGGGGTCTGCGATGTTCATCCCCCCCCTTGGGCCATACACTTCGCCTCTCGGGGCGCGCCTGGGCCGATCTCGGGCGCTCTCGGGGCCGTCTGCGGAGCCCCTCGCGCCTCCTTTTGGACTCTCTCTGGGGCCATCCTGGGGCAATCTTGTTGAGGCCTCGAAAAGTGCGTCGGAAGCGGCACGACGAGAAGGCAACATTCACAGATTTGTAATTTGTGGCTGGAAGGAATTTGGCCGCTTGGAGAGGTCCTGAGGGAGCTTCAACCGCACTTGGAACCGTCCTGCGGTCCTCGTCGGGCCTCCTGGATGTATGTCTGAAGCTATCTTGCATCATCATTGGCTATCTTGAACTATCTTGGAGGCCATCTTGGGCTATCGTTGGCCCTCTTGGGTCCCTCTTGACCATCTTGGGCCGTCTTGGGCGTCCTGGCCGACTTCCTGGAGGGGGGGTAGGCCTCCCGAATGGAAGAGTGTTATTCGAAGAGGAGAGGAACATATCGCTAGGGCACCTTAGCCCAAAGGGCTGGTGGGATTATTGTTATGTTTCTTCTAGACAAGGAAGGGTGGCCGGCCGTTGGAGAGCAGTTGGACAGCAGTTGGACAGCAGCTGGAGGAGGAGGACGAAGGGGACGAGCAGGAGCCCCCGGAGGTCTGCCGAGTCCTCTCGAGACCTCCACGGGAGCATAGCGACCAGCGTGCACGAGGACGGGATGCGGACGGGAGGGGACGAGCATCAGCCCCCAGGAGGTTCTCTCGGAGGCATCCAGGGGCCCGGAGACGAGGCAGGCATGGGCATTGGCACAGAGAGGCCATGCCCGATCCCCGCATCTCTCAGGAAGGGGAGATGCAGACACAGACATCGGCAATCGTCGACTCCCGGGAAGATGCGGTAAACGATGGGAACGTGGGGGGGAAGAACATCGAGACAAGTTGAGAACCTCTAGGGCATCTGGGAGGTGTGTTTGTACACCTCAGGCGATGCTTAAGAAAACTTAAGTTTTCGGCCAGAGTCTCGATTATTCTTACTGTTTCAATGTAAATCCTAAGATTTTGATAGAAACGTTGGGTTTTTATTCAAGTTCTGAGACTATGAATTTCTTAACCCATGATTTCTTAACCATTTCGCGTGGTGTATTTACCTCTGTGTCCATGGGCCCCTTCCAGTCTCCTCCGCCCTCCACAGAGGGGCGCCGCCGACGGAGCCCGGGCTCGACGGAGGAGGAGGAGGAGGAGGAGGAGGAGAGTGAGGAGGAGGAGGGAGGAGGAGGAGGAGGAGGAACCCCCCCGTTCGGTGCTGGAGGGGGCGATGGGGGCCGACGGGGGGGGGCCCTGGGCGGGGAAGGGCCCCGGGCGTCGCCGCCCGACCGCTGCCCCCCCCCCCCCCCCTCCTCCTCCTCCTCCTCTCCTCCTCCTCCCTCCTCCTCTCCGCCTCCTCCTCCTCCTCCTCGCCCTCGGCTTGGCATCGCTCGGGCGGGTTCCTTCTCTACCCCTCGGCGAGGGCCATCCCCGGACCCTCCTCGGGGGCCAGCACGTGTAGCACCAGGAGCTCCACACCTGAAGTCCTGCCGGGCTTTGGAGGCAGTCCCGGTCGGCCTATAGGTCTGGAGCTTTTTTTGTTGCGCTCCTGGATTTGGACGCCCGAGATGGGTACGGAAAGAAAGGGTACGATGCCCAACAACAAATGTTGGCCCAAACCAACAGCGGCCGCTGTTGGGCAGGCGGCCTCCTGTCTCAAATGTACACAGGCCGCGGCGACACCGACAGCGAGTCCTGTTCAAAATGAGCAGGGACCGCTGTTGGACATCGTACCCATTCTTTCCGTACCCATTTCGGGCGTCCAAACTGGAAGGTCAGGGTCGAGGAGCTTTTCCGCCCCCCTTGCGGAGCAGGCGCGCGCGCGCGAGGCCGAGGCAACCGTGCGCAGGGGCGGCGGACGCCCGAGCGGCGGTGCGCAGGGCCCTCTCGCCAGCCTCGCGCGCCGGCCCCGCCCACGGGGGGGGGGAGCTTTGCAGCGCTCGGGGGAGGGCAGGGCGCCAGGGGTCGCGGGCGACTCCTCGCTACCCCCCCAACCACGACAAACTCTTTCGACGAGAAGGGGAGCCCTCCGCCTCCTGATCCTCCTCCTCCTCCTCCTCCTCCTCCTCCTCTTGCTCCTCTTCCGCCTCCTCCTCCTCCCTCCTCCTCCTCCTCCTCCTCCTCCTCCTCCTCCTCCTCTCCTCCTCCCTCCTCCTCCTCTTTTGCTCCTCTTCCTCCTCTACTTCTCGTGCTCCTGCTTCTCCTCCTCTCCTCCTCCTGCTCCTCCTCCTCCTCCTCCTCCCCCTCCTCCTCTCCTCTCTGCTCCTCTTCCTCCTCTTGCTCCTCTTGCTCCTCTTCCTCCTCTTCCTCCTCCTCCTCCTGCTCCTGCTTCTCCTCCTCCTCCTCCTCCTCCTCCCCCTTTTTCGCTCCTCCCTTCCCCTCCCCTCCCCACCAAAGCGCGCCCGTGAATGCTGCGTCACATGTTTCACCTCCGCCGCCAGCGCTGCTCGTCCTGGCAGGCCTCTTTTGTCATTTCGTCGTCACCACTCGTGGGGCGTGACGCCTTCGGGCGCCTGCTCGGACCTCTGCCCCGAAGAAGGAGGGAAGCCCTGGGATACATCCCAAGGGGGCTATTCGGACGCACCCCTGTGGAGGATGGACGCCCCCCCCTCGCACATCCTAGGGTTGGGCCCCGACGTTCTGATTCTATTTGGAAGCCCCACGACGCCTGGGACAGGGGTCGACACCCCCTGCTAGAGGGATGGGCGCCGGCGGGGGTGAGGGTGGAGGCCTCCGGCCGAGGAGTCCGGAGTTCGCGGGCCCCTCCACCTACGTCGCGCTGGAGGCGCCTGCGCGGCCAAGCCAGGGGGGGGGACCTGGAGGGGCGGGAGGGGGCCGGGATGGGGGAAGCCGGAGCGGGGAGTGGGGGGGGAGCGGGGGGCGAAGGGGAGAACGAGGGAGGAGGATGATCAAGGCGGAGGAGGAGGAGGAGGAGGAGGAGGAGGAGGAGGAGGAGGAGGAGGTAGAGGGGGAGGAGAAGGAGGGGGAGGAGGAGGAGGGGGAGGTGGAGGAGGAGGAGGAGGAGGAGGAGGAGGAGGAGGAGGAGGAGGAGGAGGAGGAGGTAGAGGGAGAGAAGGAATACGAGTATGAGAAGGATAAAGACTCTGGCGCACGATCCCCTACTGGGTAGCATGCCTCCATGATGGTGGCGAGGGCCTGGGAGGAGGAGGAGGAGGAGGTTGAAGAGGGACGACGGAAAGTGGTGATGATGCTGATGATGATGATGATGATGATGATGATGATGATGATGATGATGATGATGATGTTGCTGCTGCTGATAATGATGTTGGTGATGGTGATGATACTTGTGATGGAGCTGATGCTGGTGATGGTCATGGTGGTGGTCATGATGCAGATGATGATGATGATGATGATGATGATGATGATGAGGAGGAGGAGGAGGAGGAGGAGGAGGAGGAGGCAGGACCGGGAGGGGAGGGGAGGAGGAGGAGGAGGAGGAGAGCGATGTTGTTGATGCTGATCATGATGTTGGTGATGGTGATGATACTTGTGATGGTGATGGTGATGGTGTTGGTGATGGTGGAGGTGAATGGAGCTGATGATGGTGATGGTCATGGTGGTGGTCATGATGCAGATGATGATGATGATGATGCTGCTGATGATGATGATGATGATGATGATGATGAGGAGGAGGAGGAGGAGGAGGAGGAGGAGGAGGCAGACCGGGAGGAACGAGGGGAGGAGAGGAGGATGAGGAGGAGGAGGAGAGCGATGTTGCTGATGCTGATGATGATGCTGATGCTAATGATGATGATGCTGACGATGATGATGATGATGATGATGATGATGATGATGATGATGATGATGATGATGATGATGATGATGATGATGATGATGATGATGATGACGATGTTGATGATAATGACGATGATGGTGATTGTGATGATGATGATGATGGTGATGGTGATGATGATGATGATGATGATGATGATGATGATGGTGATGATGCAGATGATGTTGCTGATGATGATGATGACGATGACGATGCCGGTGATGATGATGATGATGATGATGATGATGATGCTGGTGTTGATGATGATGATGATGATGATGATGATGATGATGATGATGATGATGATGATGATGATGTTGTTGTTGATGATGATGATGATCGATGATGATGATGATGATGGTGGTGGTGGTGGTGGTAATGATGATGCTGATACTGATGATGATGCTGATGATGCTGATGATGAGGAGGACGAGAAGGAGGAGGAGGAGGGGGAGGAGGAGTTTATCGGAGTTTGTTCGAACCTGCTGGCAGCGTCAGCGTCAGCAGGCGAACGATGATGATAACGAGGGAGACGACTACAATGATGCTGACCACGAGGACGACAGCGGCGGCAACGGCGACAACGGCAATCACCACGACATCGACGACGACCGCGGCGGCGGCGGTGGTGGCGGCGGCGACGGCGACGACGACGACGAAGACGACTGCGACGAAGACGACCACGATGACGACCATGACGAAGACGAAGAAGACGGCAGTGGCGGCGACCACGACGCCGACAACGGCGGCGACGGCGAAGGCGAAGCCGACCGCGTCGGCGGCGGCAACGACGTCGGCTGCAGCGGCGACGACGCCGACGACGGCGACGGCCACGGCGGCACCACGGCGGCGACGGGCGCCCTTCGGCGGCGACGGCGGCGGCCCCACGGCCGCAGAGGCCTCCCTGGCGGTGGTGCGGGCCCTGTGCGACCAGCCCGAGCCCGGGCCCCTCGCCGGCACGCTGGCGCAGGCGGCGGGCCCCACGCCTCCCTCCCCGCAAGGGAAGAACAACCACCCGGACCGGACAATTCGCGTTTACTAAACTCGGGGATGGACAGACCCCCCTTTAGTAAAACGTGGTTTAGTGAAAACGACCTGAGGCCCAAACCTGGCGGGCGCAAGCCTGGAAAATAGCGGCCACGGCGCCCTCTCGAGAACCGAAAACGGACAATTCACTAATCAACGTCTCACTGTTGGGGGTTCTGTCCAGCCCCGATAAACGGCCCTGGGCGTTCATTACACAGCCCTGCCCTGTTGAATTCCCTTTTTTGGGGGGGCGCGTCTTTGAAACGACTTCGCGTGCCGGGGTGGTTATCATGGGGGTGGATTCTTTGACTTCTATAAACGCGCGCTGCGACGGGACGTCCCGGCGTGTCGGCGTTCGTCGTCGGTGTCGTCGGCGGCGGCGGCGTCGTCGTCGTCGGCGTTGTCGGCGTCGTCGGCGTCGTCGGCGTTCGTCGTCGTCGTCGTCGGCGTCGTCGGCGTCGGCGTCGGCGATCGTCGTCATCGTCGTCGTCGTCATCTCCGACCTCCTAGCGAAGAATGATTTTGTATAGCCAGGACCCTAAGTATGGGGATCCGGTTAGTAGTAGGGCCCTGGAGCCCCTAAATCGGCCAGAATCACTAAACCAGGTCTGCCGTAGCCGGTGTTTTTTCGGGTGACGGCAGTTCCGGTTAGTGGAACGGGGCGGGGGGGCGCCCCGCAGTACACATCACTCAACCAGGTCCAATTAGACCCAGTTCTGCCAACGCCCGAAATGACAAACATACAAACTCGGAGGTCGGCGCGGATTTCTCGGATCCGCGCTGGACCCCCTGGCGGCGCCTGCGGCGCCGCCCCTGGCGCGCTCCGCGCGCCAGGGAGAGGGGTCTGGCGCATCCTTGGAATCCGCGTGGAGCGTCGAATGTTTATGTTAATGGCGTTTTTTTTTTCTTCTATGTTCCTCGTCTCGCCACTGTGTCGTCTTTCCCCTACCCCCGCCCCCACGTGCCGCCCTGCAATTGCCCCCTTGCGAGTGATGGCGTCCGGTACCCTATGGTCGAGTCTTCCCAGATGGGGTCGGAGTAGATGGGGTCGGAGGATCGCGCCGCATCGCCGATGCATCGAGGATGTGGCTCGATGTGGAGCCCGTGTTTTCCCACGCCGACGTCGCCGATGCATCGCCGACGTCGCAGATGCATCGCCGATGCAGCACCGATACATCGGCGATGCATTGGCGATGCGGCGCGCTCCTCCGACCCCATCTACTCGGACCCCATCTAGGAGGCCTCTAGAAAAGAGGGCTCGGGCGTTGTCGTTTTTTGCTCTCATGGCCTTGTCCCGTGCACGAGGCTTGGCGGCCAGGTGTCTGCAAGACTCGCGGACAGCGCATGCTCATCGGATGTTGCGCGCTGTATTAACAGAGAGAGAGAGAGAACAGGTCTCGGGCGTGGCGCCATGGGGTGCGAAGGAAGGTGCACCTGCCGTGCACCATAGGGGTGCTGAAAGGAGCCCTCTGGGGCCCAAAGGGGGCACGAAAAGTGCATGTCCCTTCGCCCTGTCCCCCTCCTCCTCCTCCTCCTCCTCCTCCTCCTCCTCCTCCTCCTCCTCCTCCTCCTCCTCCTCCTCCTCACTCCTCCTCACTCCTCACTCCTCACTCCTCACTCTCACTCACTCCTCCTCTCTCCTCCTCCTCCTCCTCCCTCCTCCCTCTCTCCTCCTCCTCCCTCTCCTCCTCTCCTCCTCCTCCTCCTCCTCCTCCCCTCCTCCCCTCCTCCTCCTCCTCCTCCTCCTCCCCTCCTCTCCTCCTCCTCCTCCTCCCTCCTCCCTCCTCCTCCTCCTCCTCCTCCTCCTCCTCCTCTCCTCCTCCTCTCCTCCTCCTCCTCCTCCTCCTCCTCCTCCTCCTCCTCCTCCTCCTCCTCCTCCTCCCCTCCTCCTCCTCCCCCCCTCACGAAGCAACGCCCAAAAGGACCCCCGTCGTCTTGCGGCCGGCACTGCAGAGTGTAGCGTGCGCTGTGGGGCGCCGCCGGCCCGCGCGCACTGCGCGCGCCGTCCCCCGCAGCGTGCGTGCACCGAGGGAGCCCCGGCAGAGGGACGGCGTGCACGGCATGGTGGATCCCTCGCAGGAGGAGGAGGAGGAGGAGGAGGAGGAGGAGGAGGAGGAGGAGGAGGAGGAAGCGGAGGAGGAGGAGTGAGGAGTGAGGAAGCGGAGGAGGAGGAGGAGTGGGAGTGAGGAGGAGGAGGAGGAGTCAGGAGTGAGGAGGAGGAGGAGGAGGCGGAGGAGGAGGAGGCGGAGGAGGAGGAGGCGGAGGAGGAGGAGGAGGAGGCGGGGATCGCCTCACAGGGACGGCGTGCACGCAGGAGGCCTCGGTGCACTCTCGGGGCCGACGGTGCTCTTCGGAGCTCGGTGCTGCGGCGCCAGCCACAAGTTTACCCTGGAGTGGCCCCACGAGCCTGGCGCGTCGCGGCCGTCGAGCGCCGCGCGGCCCACCTCGTCGGTCGGCCTGCCACCTCGTCTGCCGCGCTGCCGACGTCGAACGACAAGGCTCTCTGGAGGACTGCCCCCCTCCGTCAAGCTGTGGCGAGGCGTCCTTGCTTGCCTAAAAGGAGGAGGAGGAGGAGGAGGAGGAGGAGGAGGAGGAGGAGGACGAGGAGGAGGAGGAGGAGGAGGAGGAGGAGGACGGAGGAGGAGGAGGAGGAGGAGGAGGAGGAGGAGGAGGAGGAGGAGGAGGCGGAGGCAGAGGCAGAGCCTCCGCGTGCAGGCCGGCCCTCGTCCGCGCTGCGCCCAGGTCAGCGGCGCCGTGGTGGACTGCGTCTTCGAGGAGACGCACGCCCAGATGGACGAGGCTCCTCCTCCTCCTCCTCCTCCTCCTCCTCCTCCTTCTCGGCCTCCGCCTCCTCCTCCTCCTCCTCCTCCTCCTCCGCCTCCTCCGTCCTCCTTGCGCGGCCCGCCCTGCCGCGGCCGCCCGCCCGCCGCCGGAGCCGGCCGCCGCCGCCCCTGCCGGGCCGGCCCTGCCCCAGGAGGGGAGCCTCCCTGCCTCCTTGCTGTAAAACGATGCGAAGATCGGGACAAAATCGGATCGGGATAACCCGAAATCTCTGAGAATCGGCGGGTTTGGAGGATGTATTGGGCGCCGCGGCCGCTCCAGAGCGTTCCGGAACGCTCTGAGAGCGCTCCGGAACGCTCTGGAGCGATTTATCTCGATCTTAGCCCTGTTTTAGGGAGGGGGGAGGGCTTCTTAGAAGCACCCCTGCTGCTTACAAGGCGCGGGCCTTATCCATAGATGCAAGGCCGGCGCCTTCTAAGAAGCAGGCCGGCCTCCCAGGCCTCAGTGGGCCCTGGAAACGACAGGGCCGTTTTTTTACCGGTTCCGGTTTGTCGTTTTAGTTGCAGGTTCCGACGCCGTTGTTTTACCGGTTCCGTCGCCGTTTGTTGACCGGTTCCGGCTCCGGGTCCAATCCTGGAGCCGTTTTTTGCTGTTTCCGGTCGCCGTTTTTTTTGCCTTTTCCATTTTCAAGGGACATTTTTCTGGAAACGGTGAAAAAACGGCCCTGCCGTTTCCAGGGCCCATAAAAGTCCCAGGCAGTGTCGGAGCAGAGGATACCAGCCTGAAGCACATCCCCGCCCCCAGGATGATTCAAGCAGTGGCGAAGCGTACGGGCTTGCCTACAGGCCTACCGAAGGATGTTCTAAGACCCTCCTTGGTGGTTCCACGAAGTGTTCTTAGAAGACTGCTGGTTGAATCTGTCTTGTTTTAACACATCGACTTTATGTTCTAAGAACATTGTCTTGTTCTTTGAACATTTTGGGGGTTCTAAGAACATGTCGTGGTAGGCCTATAGGAATGCCAGGATGGTCGTTCCCTGCTGAATGTTGGGGTCTGGGCCTCCCAGACAGTGTCGGAGCAGAGGATACCAGCCTGAAGCACATCCCCGTCCCCAGGATGGGGCGTCGCCGCATCCCGATGCTGATCACTTCAGGAGCGAAGGAAGGATGCGCACGTACATGAATCCCCACGCTGGTTTCGAGAATGCGCACTGCGCAAATGGTCGTATCGCGCGGCCAGTCTCGCGGATCGAGGGGCCGTGTTCATGTACATAGCTTGGCGCGTACGTCTTTGGTGGGCTCCCTAATCATGAGGGTCTTCTTCAGTTTCTGAGGGCGCATCCCCGAGGGATTGGTGCAACGAGGGACGAGATGCCTCAAGCAATGCAGACTAATCCTCGGATCCCTTCGTTTCCTTAGGATTAAGTCGGACGTGCCCCTCTACAGGAGGAACATTCAAAATAGCCAACCAATGCTAGTCTGGGGTCGATGTTCGAGTATTTTGAGCATTTTCGGTCTATCTTTATAGTTTTCCAACCGTCCAACTTAACCTTAGGACCCCATCTCTCAGGACCCCATCTTTGAACCACCGATGGGACTTAGGCCTCCAGGATAGGGTCGGAGTGGATGGGGTCGGAGGATCGGGCCGCATCGTCGATGCGTCGGCGATGCGGCTCGATGTGGGGCCTGAGGTTTTTCACGCCGACGGCGTCGATGTAATTACCGCTTGTGTCGCCGATGCACCGTCGATGCATCGTCGTTGCGCAGGCGTTGGAGTCGGCTAGGGGTCTGAGATGGCCCAGCACCGGTTCTGGCCAGCAGGCCTGGGGCAGCTTTCTGGTCCCAGGACCGTCCAGAACGGATCCGGGTGCAGCGCTGCATCAGATGAACTCCAGTAGGGAGCCTGTGTCCGATGTTGAGCGGAATTGACCTGACTAATTTCAGGAGGGGAAAAAACACACAGACACAATTAATCGGCGATTCCCAGAAAAGATGGGAAAATATGGGAAGTGTGGGGGAAGACAAAAACCCAGAAACTATAGGAAAATATGGGGGATATTTTTATTTGTGTGTATTTATTTGTGTGTCCCAGTTCCCCTTCATAATTGTCTGGGACTCCAGCTCGACCTCCGGGCCGCCTCCAACCCGCGGGGCCCTCCTTCCGCCGCCTTGGTGTACGCGGCAGGCGTTATCGGGGGCGGACAGAACCCCCAACAGTGACACGTCGATTAGTGAATTGTCCGTTTTCGGTTCTCGGCTTTATTTTCCAGGCTTGCGCCGTTATTTTCCAGAATTGCGCCGCGGCCGTCATTTTCCAGGCTTGCGCCCGCCAGGTTTGGGCCTCGGGTCGTTTTCATGAAACCACGTTTTTACTAAGGGGAGGTCTGTCCATCCCCGACGTTAGCGCGGTGCGTGAGTCAGAGATCGGCCGTGGTGCACTGTGCCAACCTGGGGGCGCCCACGAGCGCAGAAGCCGATGCCCTGCGTGCTGCTTTGGGCCTCGTGGGAGGCCCGCGCGGCTGCGGCGGGGCGCAGCTCGACGAGCGGACCACGGTCGAAGCTCTTGGATGCTCTCAGGGCTCGTTTCGGTTCCTCCGATCCGATCCGATTCGACTTCGACGGTCTCCGATCTCGATTCGATTCGGTTCGGGATTCCGATTTGGGTTCCAGTTTGGGTTCCGATGTCTTACTGGAGGCATACCAGCCTGCCGATTTCCGCCGATCCGACTTTTCCCGACTCGGCTGCCGATTCCTGCCGGTCCGATTCCTTTCGCTCGCCGATCCGATGTATCGATTCGATTCTGGGCTCGCCTGCCAGGATCGAAGCTTCTGGTTGTTCTTCCCCGTTTGGTAGACCTCCTGGAGGCCGCCACCCACTGCCGCATTCCCCGTCGAGTCCCCGTAAAAACGCGCCTCCAGAAGACGTCAGGGGCCGATCTTCACAGTTCAGGAGGAGAAAACACACACAGACACAATTCATCGTCGATCCCCAGGAGATATGGGAAACTATGGGAAGTGGGGTGGAAGACAGAAACTCAGAAACTATCGGAAAATATGGGAAATCCTGTTATTTGGGTGTATTGATTTGTGTGTCCCCGGGCCCCTTCAATAGTCTATTCCCAGGCCTGGGCCCTTCTCGCGTCGTGGAGACGTCAAGATCGCGCCGAGGCGAAGGGTGCACGGCATGGGAGGCGGGGAAGGCGGAGGGGGTCGGAGGTGCAGTGGGCGCACCTTCGAGAGGTAAATGCTGCCTCCCCGAGGGAGGGGTGAATGGCAAGCTAGGTGCGCTCGCGGTGAGTGGCAGGCTAGGTGAATGGCACAGTCGGATGTCAAGCGGGGCGATGATAGTCGGAGGTGCAGTGGGCGCACCTCCTCCGAGAGGCAGATGCTGCCCCCCCGAGGGAGGGGGGAATGGGGAACGGGGAAGGGACGGAGGGATGGCTAGGGCGGGGGGCGGACGACCCCCCCCCCGATGCCATCGCGCCCTCCTTTTTGGACCTGCTGCTGCTGCTGCTCACTCTCGTCCTCTGGTCCCCCCCTTGTAGTCCTCCCCTCTCCCGTCTTCGCTCCTGTTCTCTACCATCTCCCTCCTCCCTCCTCCCTCCTCTTCCTCTGTTCTTGGCATCGCTCGGACGTGTGCATTTCTTCTTCGGCGAGGACCATCGTGGAGTATCCTTGACCATTTCGCGAAACAACCACGCACGAAACCGCACAAAAACACAGGGAATGGACGTCCGAGCGACGGCAAGTGTTGGAGTTACCTGACGAACAGTCAGCCCGTATAGCGGCTGACCGAGCCGCGGTCAGGGAGTGCGGGTTGCTGCGCATAGCTTCTTGGCGCGGCTCAATCGGATTCAGATTCTGATGCATGTTGTTCTCTGTCTAGCGTTCCTTCCAGGGGCCTTCCTGAGCGTTTTCTAGACCTGACATCGCTCGGACGTGAGCATTTTATTCTCGGCGAGGACCCTGGAGGAGCATCCTGGATCATCTAGCAAATCAAAGCACGCACGAAACCGGAACAATGCACAGGGAATGGACGTCCGAGCGATGTCAAGTAGAGAGTTGCAGTTTGAGCACACGTTGACCGTCATGCCACCGTTGAACCACACCTCCCTCCTCTTGGTTCCTCGCTGCCTGTCGTCGCCGCCTCTGCCGCCGTCTTCGCCGCCGTCGCCGTCGCCCTCCTTCCTCGTCGTCGTCGCCGCCACCGTCGTCGCCGCCGCCGTCGCCGTCCAGGTCGCCGTCGTCGCCCAGAGGCCACCACCGCGCAGATGATCTCTGTGCTGCGGGCGTGCGCCGAGGTGGATCCCGCCGGCCGGGTGGACACCGCGGCGTTCCCGGTGGAGGGCCGTTTCGGCGCGTTCGCCAAGGCCCCGCGCGAGCGCGTTCCCGCTCGCCCGGGCAGACCCCCTTCTCGCGCCTGCGAGGGTTCGCTTTGGGGAGGGGCCAGCTCCTTCTCGTCCTCCATGCTCCTCCTCCTGCCTTTCTTCATTGTCGGCCTCCTCTTCTTCCTCGTCCTCCTCCTCCTTCCGCACCAATTCCTGCTTCTCGTTCTCCTCCTACTCTACCTGCCCCTTTCCTTCACGTCTTACTCCTCCTCCTCCTCCGCCTCCTCCTTTCCCTCCTCTTACTGCACATCCGCGTGCCCCTCCTCCACCCTCCGCCTCCTACCGCTATTCACACTTCTCCTGCCCCTCATGCTCCCCCTTCTGCAGTATCCAACTCCTGGCCTCTACTCGCCATCGTCCTCGCCCTCCTTCTCCTCCTTCTCCTCCTCCTGCTCCTCCTCCTCCACCTCCCCTCCTCCACCTCCCACTCCCCCCCAATGTGTGTGTTTTGTGTTTAGTGCCATGCTTCACCTTCTTCCGGCCCCCATTCCTCCTCGCACCCAGGCTCCCACTCATGCTTGACATGTCGCGTGTCCCCACCGGGAGGGGGTTCCAGCGCCGATCCATGAAATCTGCGAGGATTCTCGAAAGTGTATGTGCGCCGTGCGCACGCACGCGACACAATGCTTTGAAGCCATGTAAGCCTGCAAGGCGAGAATGCGAACGTCCTCCAAAAGAGTCTGCCATCTGTCCACTGATTCTATCTGCTTCACTGATTCCAGCTCCACCTCGAGCCGCCTTGAGGCCGTCGCCACAGGCTAAGATTTTTTTCACACAGCCGCTCGCAGATGAAAGTGCCAGGAACTGAGCTGTCTAGATGGGGACCTTCTTCCCTCTCCCCTTTGTTGTGCTGCCGATGCTGCCTCTGCTCGGCGCGGCGCCGCCTCGCGGCAGGGTCGGCAAGAGGAGGGCGAGGGGCGGCACGGGGGGGACGGAGGGAGAGGAGGGGGTGGGAGAAGGGGTGGGAGAGGGGGTGGGGAACGAGGGGGTGGGAGGGAACGAGGGGGTGGGAGAGGGGGTGGGAACGTGGGGAACGTGCGGAACGAGTGGGTGGGAGAGGGGGTGGGAGGGGGATTGGAGGGCGAGGAGGACGAGAGGACTGAAGTGGGATGGGGGGGGGGAGGGGGATTGGAGGACGACGAGGGCGAGGGGAGGATCGATTGTTTTGTTGTGTTGCCCACAGTGGGCCTCCGAGGGCCTCCCGAGGCAGGCTGCCCGGCCTTCGTGTCCTCGGAGTTGTCATTGTTCTCCTCTTCTCCGCGGTGTGATTTCCCGTACTAACCTCGCACGACATGTTGTAGTGCTCCACGCCGTTGGGAATCACGTGGTACGATGGTGTACTGCCCTGCAGGAGGGACCATGGACGCCACGCCGTCGAGTTTACTCGCAGCGGTCGGTCTTCTCAGGAGTCCCGCCGCTGCGTCTCCCGAAGCCCTCGCTGGTGACCTTCTCTGGCGTGGGCATCTGAATCCGCATCTCCCGCCCTGAACCCGAGCCAAAGGAAGCTCAAGCCCACGCTATCCCGCGGCGGCCGCGTGCCGCCCTGGGCAAGCGGTTTCTGCCCGGCCAGCTTGAGAAATGGTAAACTTTTAGGCAAAATGGCTACGGGCGGAGGGAGGACAGAGGGTGAGAGAGGAGACGCAAGAGGGCAGGCGTAGGAGGTGGAGGAGGAGGAGGAGGAGGAGGGGAGGAGGAGGAGGAGGAGCAAGAGGAGGAAGAGGAGGAGAAGGAGGAAGAGCAGGAGGAGGAGGAGGAGGAGGAGGAGTAGGAGGAGGAGGAGGAGGAGGAGGAGGAGGAGGAGAGAGGAGGTCCAAGTGATGTGACACGATGATAACTACTATGCTGATGCTGTTGCTGCTGTTGCTACGGGTGATGAAGTTGATGATGATGCTGATGATTATTATGATGCTGTGACTGCTGATAATGATGATGATGGTGAGGATGGGGATGATGAGGATGATGAGGATGCTCATGAGGATGCTGATAGTGATGACGAGTATGTTGGTTGTGGTGATGGTGGCCGCGGTGGTGGTGATGATGATATGGTGATTATGCTGATGATGTTGACTGGTGATTGACTGATGGTGATGAGTGATGGGTAATGGTTGGTGGTGGTTCTGATGCATGTGATGTAGATGCTATGATGCATATGGTTTGTGGTGGTGATGAAGATGCCGATGATGAAGATGCACATGAAGGAGAAGATGGTGCCATGGTGATGGTGCTGATGCTGCTGCTGCTGATGACGATGATAACGGTGATCATGATGCGGATCCTGGTGATGGTGATGATGTAGATGTTTCTGCTGCTGCTGCCGCTGTTGCTGATGATGATGCTGATGACGCTGATGATGCTGATGATGATGATGATGATAATGATGATGCCGAGGACGATCATGCTGATGTTGATGCTGCTGCCGCGGCTGCTGACGATCATGATGAGGGGTAGGATGATTGATTGTGCTTATGATAATGCTGATGGTGATGGTGCAGATGCTGATGATGATGACGATGCTGACAATGACGAGGACGATGACGATGCCGTTGACGACGACGCTACTGATGCGGATGATTATGATGATGCTACTGATGATGATGATAGTGATGATGCAGATGATGATGCTGATGATGATGATGATGGTGGTGATGATGATGATGCTGATGAGGATGATCATGATCATGACGATGCTGACGATGGTGCTGCTACCGATGATGCTGATGAGTATGCTGATGGTTGTGCTGCTGATCATGGTGATCATGACGAGTGATGCTGACTGATGGTGCTGACTGGTGCAGCTGTTCGTGATGATTATGACGATGACGACTGATGAAGACTGATGTTTGCTGCTGTATGATGATGATGATGATGTTGGTGTTGGCGATGTTGTTGATACTGATGATGTTGCTGGTGGTGGTGGTGATGATGCTGATACTGCTGCTGCTGCTGTAGATGCTGACGATGATGCTGACGATGCCGCTGACGATGCTGCTGATGATGATGATGACGATGCTGATGATGATGCTGCTGATGATGATTACGATGCTGATGATGCTGCTGCTGCTGCTGATGATGATGATGATGCTGATGATTATGATGATGATGACGATGACGATGCTGACGATGATGATACTGATGGTGCTGTTGGTGATGATGATGATGAGGTTGTTGATGACGAGGAAAAACGGAATCACAGTTGGAGGAGGTGCAAGAGGAGGAGGAGGAGGAGGAGGAGGAGGAGGAGGAAATCAAGAAGGATCATGGAAGACGAAGGAGGGGGAGGTATGACGGAGGAGGAGAAGGGATGGAGGAGAAGGACGTAGAAGGAGGACACAAGAGGATGTTGAAAAGAACGGAGGAGAGGCGGGAGGGGGACGAGGCTGAGGAGGAGACGTGCAGCTCCACGTCCCACCCCTTGAAGGGGCAGCGGAAGGCAGGGGGGGGTGCTCTCGCGTCCCCCTCCCCCCGCCCCCCCCGCTCCCTGCCCCCCCCCCTCCCTTTCCGAGATCCTCTCGCTGTGGAGCCACTACAGGCAGTCGCCCACGCTGAGGGGCTGCGCGCAGGAGGCCCTGTTCAGGTGCCCCCCCCCCTTCTCCCTCCTCGCCCCTCCCCGATATACAGGAGAAAGGAGGAGGAGGAGGAGAAGGGGGAGGAGGAGGAGGAGGAGGTTGGAGGTTGGAGGAGGAGGAGGAGGAGAGGGAGAAGATGCGAGGAGGGGGAGGGTTGAGAGGGGGAGGGAGGAGGAGGATGAAGAGGGGGAGCCAGTGATGGGAGCCGCACCCACTTGCGCGGCGGGCCGTCTGTCTCGGCGCGCCGCCCGAGCGCCCGAGCGGCGTGGCGGCCCCCCGCCTCGCCGCCGCGGGCGCGGACCGCCCTCGCGACACGGCGCCGACCGCCGCCGCCGCGCGGGCGGGCACGGGCCTACGGCCTCAGCCGCCAGCCCACCTCGGCGCAGGCGCGTCGCGGCGCAGGCCGCCTCCGCGCCACGCCAGGGGCCTCTCGCCGCCCAGCGCCCTCCCTCAGCCGCCCAGCAGGCCGAACGGCCGCAGCAGAGCCCAGGCTGGGCGGCGAGCCGCCCACGAACTTCATGCCGATGTCGGCACCTCGTCCGCTGGGGTCTCCGTGAGGCGCGCCTCCAGCTGGACGGGCTCGCCGATGTAGTGGCCCTTGATCGGGTGCTTCCCCGCCTTCATCCTGTTGAGCCTCGTGCCCGCCGTGGCGTTGGCGATCTTGCCCAAGCACTTCGCCGCCAGCAGGACAGCCGCACCTCCGCTTGCCCTTGCACCGCATGCGCTGCAGAACACCACGTCTCCCATGGTCATCAGCCGGTGCGACGCGTCGGCCGCCAGCACGGCAGCAGGCGTCCCGCGGCACAGCCCCGCCTCCAGCTGGGCTCGGTCCCTGCAGCGGACTCCGCAGCGGTCGCATGCGTAGGGCAGCGCGCTCTCGCCGCCGACCCACTGCGCACGGTGCCGCAGCGGCAGCCCCACCACGCTGCCCTCGTCGTCGGGCATGAAGAGCGGCGGCCGATGCCGTCCAGGCT
>CAUYUJ010019162.1:106118-113996 GCA_963575745.1 Prorocentrum cordatum
AGAAGGAAAATGGTTGGACGAGAAGGAGGAGGAGACGGATGAGGAGAAGGAAGAAGAAGAGGGGGAGGAGGAACAGGAGGAGAAGGAGGAGGAGGAGAGGGAGGAGAGGCGTGGAGGAGGGGGAGGAGATGGGGAGGGAGGAGGAGGACAAACACGGGGGGGCCACAGATGGGAGGGGGAGGAGGAGTAGCAGGAGGAGGAGGCAGAGGAGGAGAAGGAGGACGACGAGGAGGAGGAGAAAGAGGAGGATGAGGAGGAGGAGGAGGAGGAGGAGGAGGAGTACAGGGGGCGCAAAGCGTGAGCGTCGGCAATAGACCCACGCTGCGGCACTTGCAGGAGGATGAGTAGTGGCGACGGGTCTTTAATGCTGCACCCCCCCACCCCCCAATAGCTTTCCTCGTCCTCCCCCTCCTCGCCCTTCCCCCTCGTCCTCCCCCTCCTCGTCCCTCCCCCTCGTCCTCCCGGGAGTCGATGCTCGCTCGACACTGTTTCGGTTCGATAATTCTCTGGGTGTTCGAAAATATTCATGGGATGTGGTCCTCAAGCACGATGAGAACATACACCTGTGTTGTGTATTCTGCACGGTACACTATATGTGATGCAATATATGTGCTGCAATATTTGTTGTGCACAGTATCTGATGCAATCGTTGTGGTGCATTTTGCGCGGTGCAACTCACTTTCCGAATTTGAAGTTGTCAGCTCCATTGTTCGCGCAATCGTCCCACCCACCCGCCCGCAACTTGGGTTGCAAAACCCATGCTGGAGCGATTAAGATGAGTGCTGAATGTTGGCTGGTGCATCTCTGCGGCCGCGCTAGCCCGCACATGCTCGCGCGCGCAGCGGCTAGCTAGGTTGGCGCGACCGACGCGAACGCGGTGGCGTTGGCCGGTCGGCACATCCCAGCGGGCTTTTCAGTGCTTGTCGGCAACCTCGGCGGACGCGGTATCATGGCAGCGTCGACAACGGTAGACACGATGATGATAGTAGCGATGCTGGTGACGATGTTGACCGATGACGGCGCGGCGAATGCGGGCGCCGATGCTGATCACGCCGACGACGATGACGGCATCTTCGCGTCGGTGATGCAGGTGTTGGGAAGTGTTCGACGTGCGTGCGCGACCGACGCGCGATAGTGGCCCGCATGGTATTATTTAGCATGGATCGTGACTCCCCCCCAGCACGCGCGCAAAGGGCGTGAGAATGATTGCAGCATGCGGCGCCAGCGGCCCCTGTGCCAGAATTCCATGAACATGTTGGACAACGCATTTTTTCGGCGCGGGCGCACGCTTTTTTTGAGAACTGGCGTTGCGATACTTGGGCCCTCGAGACCAAACCACGCCCCACGTCTCCTCACTCACTCCTCCTTATCCCCCTCCTCCCCGTCCCTGCCTCTGCGCTCCGCATGTCCAACCTGGGGTGTCCCACCGAAGGCCCCATTGGCAGGGTCCGCATGCAGTTCGACCTCCATTTTGGCGCACCCATCACACGTTTCGTGGCCCCATCGCGTGCTCCACCGGAATCCCCAGTGGCAGGGTCCGCATGCAGTTCCGCTTTCATTTCGGCGCACCCTTCACACTTCGTGCCCCCATAGGTGCTCCACCGAAGGCCCCAGCGGCCCCCATAGGTGTTCCACTTCCATTTCGGCGCACCCCTCACACGTTTCGTGGCCCCATGGTTTGCTCCACCGACAGCCCCAGCGGCAGGGTCCGTATGCAGTTCCGCTTCCATTTCAGCTCACCCTTCACACGTTTCGTGGCCCCATGGGGTGTTCCACCGAAGGCCCCAGCCGCAGGGTCCGCATGCAGTTCCAGCCGCATGTCGGCGCACCCCGCGCACGTTTCGCGGCCCCATGGGGTGCTCCACCGATGGCCCCAGTGGCAGTGTCCGCATGCAGTTCGACCTCCATTCCGGCGCACCCCTCACACGTTTCGTGGCCCCATCGCGTGCGGCCCCAGTGGCAGGGTCCACATGCAGATCGACCTCCATTTCGACGTACCCCTCACACGTTTCGTGGCCCCACAGCGTGCTCCACCGAAGGCCCCAGTGGCAGCGCCCGCGTGCCCCCGCCATTCCGCTTTGGCACACACCTCACACATTTCGCCTTCCCACTAGGAGCTCCACCGAAGACAATACTCATGACTGCGGCATTCACAGCTGCATATGGTTGGGTCCGTCGCCAGGTCAATCATATGTTTTTTGGCACTCGGTTTTGACATCGCTACGGAACCAACGGTTTTTGACGGATTTCGGCATGCGCGCGCGACGACGCGCGCGCGTGCACTTCGTCCCGTGTTTTGTAACGGATTCTTGCGACGGCACGCGCGCAAGGGAGCGAACGATTTCGACATGCGCGCGCGAAGCCCGTTCGGTGGCATTTTCTAATACTTGTGAAACACCTATGGTTTGTTTTTGATAATTCGCGAGAGCGCGCGCAATGTTTCTTGATATGAGAACCCTTGTTGTGAAACCTTGCGTTTTTGTTACGTATCTGTTTTTTGGACATTCGATCTTGCAGTCGTAAGGATTTGAAGGATTTCGGCATGCGCGCGCGACAACGCGCCCGTGCACATACCGTCAAAGTTATTTCAAAGAGGTTCTTGAACATGGAAGATGTTTGATAAATGAGTGGGCGGGCGCACCAGTTCTTTGCAGGGGATGGCTGGGGGGGCGTCGGTACTGGCTGGGCTGGGTTGGTATGAACTCATACTTAGGATGGACGATGACGCAAACTCATAAATAATTGCAATACGCGAGGCCGAGTTGATAACCCCAATAGATTATTGCGGCAGCACGCGCGCAAGGGCATTCGAATGATAACGACACGCGTGCGCGAGAAGATGTGTTGGAATCATTTCATGAATTTTTTATTACGTGGTTTTCTTAAGAATTCGCAAGAGCGCGGGCGCAAACTTTTTGCTGGGATAATTTGTTGTTACGAAAGCATTATTTATGTGAAACGCCGATACGCTCGATTTTGAAATCCGCACGAAACCCAAGGTTTCTGAAGGATTTCGGCATGCGCGTGCGCGACGACGCGCGCGTGTGCACTTGGTCCCTTGTTTAAAGGGTTCGTGAAAACTGGTGATTTCTGATAAACGAGAGTGCGCGCACAGTATTTTTGTTTTCCAGGGATTGCGGGGTGGGGGGTCGGTACCGGCTGGGTTGGGATGGTTCGACCTCACATTTCGGATGAATGGTGGGGCAGAACCACATGTAATTTGCGATACAAACAAGAGGGGCCGTTAATTCCATGGGAGGGCTTGATCCGAATACGTAGATTTTCAGATAGTAGGGCAAGATAGGTTGTGCATTATGTGGTGCAACATCGGCTGTGCATTCCATGTGGGTGCATGGTACGGGGTGTCATCCAACGTCGTGCAAGATCTGCTGTGCCGTCCGTCCATGTGGTGCCATCTGTGCGAGGCAGTTTCTGTGGCGCAGTCTGTGCGGCACTGTCTCTGCTGTGCAGTCTGGGGCGGCGGCGAGGCGGCGACGGCGGCCACATCGCCGCCAGACCGACAGTCAGGGGAGGAAAAACACACGCAGACCCAATGAATCCTCGATTCCTCAGAAAATGTGGGAAAATGTGGGAATTGGGGGGGGGAGACAGAAACCCAGAATATATATATATATATATATATATATATATATATATATGAAAATATGGGGAATATTTTTATTAGCGTGTATCTATTTGTGTGTCCTGGGGCCCCTTCAGACAGGCAGGCCCGCACGACGGGCGGCGACGAGGCGGCGACGGCACGGCGACGGCGAGGACAGCCGCGCCCGACAGAGCTGCAGGCGGCGGGCGGCGGGCGGCGAGGAGGCGGCGAGGGGGCGCCGACGGGCGGAGGGAGGAGGAGGAGGAGGAGGAGGAGGAGGAGGAGGGGAAGGAGGAGGAGGAGGAGGAGGAGGAGGAGGAGGAGGAGGAGGAGTGGTGAACATCTCTTTCCCTCTGTCTCTCTCTCTCTCTCTCTCGTCATACCCTCGGACTCACAACTTCTTGCCGTATCATTCTTCCTGATGGTCATGGCCGTTACCCGTTGCTTGTCCTTGCTCGAGTCTGTTTCAGGAAGAGGACACGCCCACATGACACTCATAGTGTGCTCGATGGTCACCTCTAGGCCGACTTGGAAATGTACGAAGTCGGTTGCACAGACGCAGACCGTGACCCGTGCCCCCTCCTTTGTCTCACATCATTTGTCGTTTGTGCTGTTCTTTCCCTCCCTCCCTCTCCCTGGACACGGGTCCCGCTCGCCCGCCGCAGCCTCGCCCAGGATGCTGGATGTCGTGTGTGACCACCTGGAGACGTGCCCCCCCCCGTCTTTTGCGCCTGCCCGCGGGTGCTCCCGTACAGTCTGGGCCCCGAAGAGGGAGCCCTTTCCGTTGGGGAGGGGCCCGGTGTTCCTTGATTGTTCTGCAGTTTGCCTTCTGTTTCCCGGAGGTTTTCCACTGGAGATCGAAGTTCAACTTATGGGAGAAAGGGGCCCCGATCCTTCTTGAGGGTTCCTTAGGTCAACGCCCTGACTGTATGCAGCAGCGCGCGAGCACTGGCTCGTCTGCGGGTGAGGCTGCGGGGGTCCAGGCGGGCAGAGATCCCGGCGCGGTGGCGCCGGGGCGGGGTCCGCTCTCTGCGGCAAAGGGTGGGGCCGACCTGCGGGCGGAGGCGGCGGAGAGGCGGCGTGGGATCGGCACGATGTGCACCACTTGCGCGGGAGAAGGCGGAGGATCAAATGAGGTAGGTGAGGATGTGGGGAGGCGGGGGAGGTGGACGTGGCTGATGTAGACGATCGTGATGATGATGTTGTTGATTCCTGGTGATGCTGGTGATGATGAACGTGATGATGATGATGATGCAGATGAGGCTGATGCAAGTGATGCTGTTGATGCTGATGATGAGGATGAGGACGAGGATGATGACGTTGCTTAGGAGGAGGAGGGAGAGTGTGACCAGGGGGATGGTGATGGTGCTGCTGATGATGATGCCTGTGATGATGATGATGATGCTGCTGCTGCTGCTGATGCAAATGCTGATGCTGATGCTGATGTTGATGTTGTTTATGATGATGATGATGGTGATGATGATGAGTCTGATGACGATGATTATGATGGCGATGATGATAACGTTGATGCTGATGATGATGATGTTGATGCTGATGCTGCTGCTGATGATAAGGATTATGATGCTGAAGATGATGGTGATGGTGGTCCAGATGGCGGCGGCGGCGGCGACGACGACGACGATGATGCTGGCGATGCTGCTGACGATGACGATGATGACGATTACGATGATGATGATGCCGATGATGATACTCATGATGGTGATGACGACGATGATGCCGATGCTGATGCTGATTATGATGATAATCATGATGCAGCTGATGTTGCTGCGGATGATGATGCTGCTGATGCTGAATGACGATGATCATGATTCTTATTATAGATAGTGATGATGTTGATGATGATGCTATGCTGATTATGATGCTGATGGCGATGATGCTGTTGATGATGATGATGGTGATGATGATGCTGATGCTGATTAAGTGGATGATGATGATGATGATGATGATGATCATGATGTTGATGCTGATGATGATGATGATGATGATGATGATGATGATGGTGATGATGATGGTGATGATGATGATGATGCTGATGCTGATGATTATGACGATGATGATGCTGATGATGATTCTGATGATGCTGCTGATGATGAGGAGGAGGAGGACGAGGAGGAGGAGGAGGAGAAGGAAGTGGGGGTGGATGAGGAAGAGGCAGGAGCAGGTGGAGGAGGAGGAGGAGGAGGAGGAAGTGGCGGAAGAGAAGGAGGAGGAGGAGGAGGAGGGGGTTGCCACGGCTGGGCTCTGACGGTGGCGGAAGGCCATGTGCAACCTGACTGCACCTCCGGGCCCCCCCTCGGAGCGAGAAGCTGGCCGCGTTGCGCGGTGGGGGCCGGAGAGCTGTCACTCCTCAGGGCACTGCACCCTCCAATTGTTTTCCGTGCTCCCCCTCGTCTTGCACCCTCTCGCCCTGCACCCCTCCTGCCCAAGGAGAGTGGCTGCCGCCTCGAGAGCGGCGCGGGCACGCTAGGGCGGGTCACGACGGAGGGGTGTGTGGTCGGCAGGGTCAATTCCGATCCGATCGATCCGATTCGACGCTGGTTCTGGCCCGCCCGACCCGATTTGATTCTGATGTCCCGACGGTCCGACGCGGCCCGATGCTAGTTACCAGCCTGGAACATATCCCTATCCCTATGCTGGGCACCTCCTCATCACGATGCCAATCTTAGGGATTCACTTATTTTTTGAGGGCGAATCCCTAAGATTGTTGTCGCCTTTTGGCGTGTCAATCTTAGGGATAGGGATACGTGCGAGGCTGGTACGCTAGAGTCGTGTTGTTGCGCATCTTGGCGCAGCCAGTCCGACGTAATTTCGATCCGATCCGATCGACGGGGGAGGCGGAGGACGATTGGGCGGCGGGGGAGGGCGGGGGCAGGATAAGAACATGCTGACGGCACAGCAGCTTGCCAGTCGAGCGGGGTGTGTGCGCGACGCGGTCCAGCACCCGGGAGGGCCAGCAGCTGTAGACATGCTCCTCCGCTTATTCCATCACCATCATCATCACCATCGCAATTATCATCATCATCGTCATCATCATCATGAGCATCATGAGCATCATCATCATCAACATCATCATCAGCATCATGAGCATCATGAGCATCATGAACGTCACCACCATCACCAGCATCAGCATCATCATCAGCAGCATCAGCATCACAATTATCATCAGCAACGTCATCACCACCTGCATCAGCATCAGCATCATCATGATCACCATCATCAACGTCATCACCACCACCACCACCTCCATCATCATCATCATCATCATCATCATCATCATCATCATCATCATCATCATCATCATCATCATCATCATCATCATCATCATCATCATCATCATCATCATAAGTATCCTCATCATCATCATGATTATCATCATCGTCATCCTCTTCTCCTCTCTCTCCTCTGTTTCTTTGCGCGGGTGGGGAGCTTCACCAACTTTGGGGTCCTGGGGAGCTCCCTGAGCTGTGCGAGTGCGAGCGGCCCCCCCCAGCTAACGCCAGCACATCGGGTTGCCACATATCGCCCGACCGGTGCTCCAGTCTGCTTGGCAGGACTGCAGAGTCCGCTGGCGGGCTGCCACGGCGTAGCAGCAAGCATGCTGTTGTTATGAGCGGGCGAGATTTCTACCACGAGTGGCCCAGGCTTCTCACACAAAAAAGTGCCCCCACGCAGCTCGATTCGATTGAGAGTCTTCCCTCGGCGCCGCGGTGCGCCAGGTCCGATGCGCCACTGGGCCCTCCTTCGCGGGGCTCTGCAGTGATCAGGTGGGGAAGAGCGCCGGCACAGTTCACTTCGATGCTCGTTTCGGGGACCTTCCTGGAGCCCACCTAACGGATCTGTTCGACCCCAGTTCGACTCAAGTTCGACTCAAGTTCGACTCAAGTTCGACTGAGGTTCGACTCAGGTTCGACTCAGGTTCGACTCAGGTCGACCCAAATCGACTGACATTCGACGCAGCTTCGACGCACGAGTGGAGCGAGTGGCTCCAGGAAGGTCCCCAGAACGAGCATCCAAGTTCACCGTCGACGCCATGGAAGACATGGGAACATGTGGGAAGTGCGGGGGCAGACGAAAACCAACCACATATGAGTGTGCCCACCCGCTCGTCTTGGGCGCGCTGCGCGCCGCACCGGCGGACCCGGGCGTGCCGGATGAGGCGCCAGAGGGAAGAGGAGGAAGAGGGCGAGGAGGAGGAGGAGGAGCAGGAGGAGCCGGAGGAGGAGGAGGAAGAGGAGGAGGAGGAGGAGGAGATG